>PVLC010005753.1:5474-15852 GCA_004027655.1 Graphiurus murinus
TGTGTCACTTCTTTTCTGCAAAGCAGCTCTCCAGAGCCACGCCCTCCCAGCAGCCTTTGCTCTTGCAGCTCCCCCTCTGTGGATTTATCTTTCCTATCGGGCCTCTCTGGGGTCTTTTTTTTTTTTTTTTTTCAGTACTGAGGATTGAACCCAGGGGCATTCTGCCTCTGTGCTACACTCCCAGCCCTATTTTTTATTCTTTGTTTGGAAACAGGGTTTCACTAAGTTGCAGAGTGCCTCACTAGGTAGCTGAGGCTGGCCATGAATCTCCAATCCTCCTGTCTCAGCCTCCCAAGTCCTGGGATTACAAGACTGTACCACCATGCCCAGCTTCTCTCTGGGGTCGTCAAAGAGCTGAGCTCTGCCCTTCGGTGACTGGTGGGACACTGGGCGAGTCGATGCCTCTCTCTGGTCCTCCGTGTCCCCACCTGCAGGAGGGCAGCCTCCTCGTAGCATCTTCTGGGGATTAAACAAGGCACCAAATGCGAAGGGGCAACACAGCAGGTGCTCAACTAAAGCTGATGGAATGACTCTTACCCAGCGCCTTTTCCTACGTAGACATCCAATTTGCAAGGAGCGCTTTGGTTTTCACACTGCGGTGGGTATAGTCTTTGTCCTTCACGTGTGTCGCCCCGACTGGGGTGGTCATCTCAGCTTCTCTTTGTCCTTACGATGGTCGATACAGGGCTGTGTGCTGGGGCTGCCATATTCTTGGTGCTGAGAGAGGAGACGAGTGAATTATTGGGATGTGCTTTTTCCTCCTTTCCCTTGGGGCGTTACTTGACTTCCTGGCTAGGACCCCTGGAGGCTTAGCTGCAAGGACGGCAGGGAGGGCTCTGGATCGTTGCTTCTGGTCTTCAGGCCTGATATTTGGACGGCAACCCCGCCCGCAGGCCAGGAGAGAAAAAAAATAATTCCCGTAGCCTTGTGGGCTGAGCGTCCCGTGCTGTCTCATGGCACACAGGATCCACTAAAGGACAGGATTCCTACGCCCTGAAAGGTTCTATCTGCCTCCTGTAATTGTGTCCTGGGCTCTCCTCATCTGAGCTAAGAAAGCTGAACACAGCCGGGCATGGTGGCACATGCCTGTAATCCCAGTATTTGGGAGGCTGAGACAGGAGGATCACAGGTTTGAGGACAGTCTCAGCAAGTGATGAGACTCTCATCAACCTAGCAAGACCCTGTTTTCCAAATAAAAATAAAATAAGGCTGGAGGTGTAGTTTAGGGGGTAGAATGCTCCTGGGTTCAATTCCCAGTACCAAAAAAAGTGGAACTTATTGGCTTTCCAATAACAGGGAGTCTGTTAAGTCCACAGCCGTGCCCTACATTCATTTATGAGATATTTGCAATGCAGAAAAGCAGGTTGCAAAACAGTACGTAAAGTAAGAACTTATCCTGATCAAGAAAACAGCACCACCACCGGCTATATATGTGTCAGCTGAGAATTGTCTTGAATGTTAGCCGTGAGGATCTGTTTCTTTTTTCTCTGGGTGCTGGGCTCGTAGAGGATTTTTGATTTCCTTCTTTGTGCATATCTGTAATTTCCTGATTTGTTTACAATGAGCATATATTTCTTCTGTCTCGACTAAATAAACAAATAAAGAAAAGCACCCCCCCCCCCCCCCCGTCTCCCAGGCCTCATTTGCATACATTTGCATGCAGTCCCATCAACTGCCATCCATCAAAGCTCCAGTCCAACAGCCTTTAAGGGTGGAAGGGGCCGGGTGCCCCCATCCCTGGTGGCGGGGGTGGTCGTGCGTCTCAGGAATACCCTGGCAGAGGCCATCTGAGCTGGGGACCCAGCCTCCCCTCACGTCCTCCGAGCAGCATCCGGTCTCCACAAGGGTGACACGGGACCCAGGAAACAACAGCTCTTGCCCCACACCCAACCCCGAAGGCGGCTCGCTCCTCCTCGGCTGGCAGTGTTTTCGTGTAATTCTCACAGGCTTGACCTTAAGTGGCTGATTTTCTTTCTCTCTCCCTTTCTCCGTGTTCCGCTGTCTCTCTCTCACCTGCCGTTGTCTGAGCCAGGCCTCGGAGCTGTCTCAAGCTTGTCGCCGATTTTTGTACTATGTGAAATTGGGGGATACAAGGGGCGGCGAGTTCCACACGGCTCTCGGGCCCGCACCAAGGGTCTGTCTGCTTGCAGGCTGGGCCCGGATCACACCTCCAAAGCAGCAGCAAAGCACAAGCAGAGAAAGATCACGCCCCTGATCGGTGCTCGTGGGATTGTGTGTGTGTGTGTGTGTGTGTGTGTGTGTGTGTGTGTGTTACTGGGGATTGAACTCAGGGGCATTCTACCTCTGAGCTACACCCCCAGCCCTATTTTTTATTCTTAATTTGAAGCCGAGTCTCACTAAGTTGCGGAGTGCCTCACTAGGTAACCGAGGCTGGCTGAGAACCCGGATCCTCCAGTCTCAGCCTCCCAAATGCTGGAATTACAAGTGTGTGCCATCATGTCCGGCTCCCAGCCCTATTTTCTATTTTGAAACAGGGTCTCATTAAGTTGCTGAGAACCTTGCTCAATGGCTGAGGCTGACCTCAAACTTGAGGTCCTCCTGTCTCAGCCTCCCAGGTACTGACTGGGTTTACAGATATGCATGACCACGCTTAGCTGAACTGACTCTTCATTGTGAGAAAAGCGATAAGTCCGACACCACATACGTGTGCACACACACACATGTATGCACGGGACCAAACGCCTCAGAGGCACCCCCGGGCTGTCAGAAACACCTGATTTTAGAGCAAGCAGATAAGCGAGGTCTGTCTCTTGCACTTGATAACATTCGGCGAAGGGATAGCCCAAGTTCCAGGTGTCCCTGGGTCACAAAGTCCCTCTCTATCTGGTCCCGTCTTCCACGATGACCGCCCTCACCAGGTTGGAAGTTGTGGAGCGCTGGTTACACGCTTGAAGGACATGGGCACATCCAGTCCCAACAAGGTGCTCAAAGGACCTCGGGCAACCACACCGCCTCCACCTGGTCCTCCTCCACCTGGTCTTCCTCCACCCGGTCCTCCTCATCCAGTTGCTGAGCTGTGTCATCTTGGCTTCAGGATGCAACGTCTTCTGGCTTCGACCTCCTCATCTGTCCCCCACGATGAGGCAGCCCCTGTCTTGTGGGCTTCTGGTGAGAATTCGGTGAGCTCATGTGTGTAAAGTACAGAGAACAGTGTCTGCACTTGGGAGCACTCAGTACAAGCTAGCTGATTATTTAATCTTTCTGACCAACCTGGAAATCGGGCAGAGCAGGGGCGGGACACAGTGCTTGGAAACTGGGTTATCAGTCATCGGTTGTTGCGATATAAACGATCCACTTATGGTGTAGTCACCTCTGTGTCCACGCGCACTGGCCACTCTGCACGTCACTCCTGTGCCACCCCTGGGAAAACAAAGGTTTAGACCCAGCCCTCACTTGACTTTTGCTGGGCAGCCATGAGGAAGGGGCGGGAGGGAAGAATTGCCATGCCGTTTGGTTTGTTTGATGCCAAAGGCTATTGGAAGTTCTGCTGCAAACCTGACCTTCATTCCCTCCTCTGTTTAATTTTCTTGCTCTGTCCTTGGCGGAGAACCGTCTTCTGCAAGATTGCCCTTCGCCAGGGCAACAGACTGGATATGTGCGTCCTCCCTGAATCCCTGCGTGGACTAACCTCCAATGTGATAGCATTGCAAGGTGAGACTCTGGTGGCCATTGTGTCAGGAGGGCGGGGCCCTCGTGAACAAGATTAGTGCCCTTATAAAAGAGATCCCAGAGCTGGGCGTGGTGGAATGCATACCTTGGGAGGGTGAGACCGGAGGATCGCAGGTTTGAGGATGGCCTTCATCAACCTAGCGACCTGTTTCAAAATAAAAATGAAAAACCAGGGCTGGGTGTGTAGCTCGGAGGTAGAATGCCCCTGGGTTCAATCCCCAGCACTACAAAATTCAATTAATTAATTAAAATTTTTTAAAAAATTAAAAAGAGATCCCAGGAAACAGGGAGAAGGCACCACTGAGGAGCCTCGAAGCCACCCCACCAGATCCTGGACTTCAGCCTCCAAACTGCGGGAGGCAGAGTTCCGTTGTCTATCAGCTCCCCTGTTCGTGGAATTGTGTTTCAGCGGCCTAGAAGGCGAAGAACAGGCCTGTGGCCAGTTCTTCTTTTACCTCTGTGGCCCTGCTTCCCCACCTGCTCTGCGCGGCGTGGAAAGCTTGACTGCTGCTGCTGTTCTGGGCTGGAGGGCTGCGGCCTGCGGGGAGCAGAGCCAAGGAGAAGGGAGGCTGGGGCTTCGGAGCCTCGGGTCCCAGCTCCATAGGTGCCCGCTGCTTTGGCTGGGCGGAGTCTCCCCTCTTCCCACAGGGACTTCCTTCCTCCCTCCCTCCCTCTTTTCTCTTTTTCTCTCCCCCTCCCTCCCTTCCTTCCTTTCTTCCTTCCTTCCTTCCTTCCTTCTTTCCTTCCTTCCTCCCTCCCTCCCTCCCTCCTTTCTTTATTTCTCCCTCCTTTCTCCCTCCCTCTCTCCCTCCTTTCTCCTTCCTTCCTCTCTTTCTTTCTTCCTTCCTTCCTTTCTTTCTTTCTCCCTCCTGCTCTCTCCCTTCTTCCTCCCTCCTTTCTTTCTTTCTCCTTCCTTTCTCTTCTCCCTCCCTCTCTCCCTCCTTTCTCCTTCCTTCTTCCCTTCCTCCCTCCTTTCTTTCTTTCTCCTTCCTTCCCTCCCTCTTCCTTCCTTCCTTCCTTCCTTCCTTCCTTCCTTCCTTCCTTCCTTCCTTCCTTCCTTTCTCCTTTTTCTGTTTTCTTTTTTGGTGGTACTAGAGATTGAACCCAGGGACATTCTGCCTCTGAACTACACTCCCAGTCCTATTTTATTTCGGAACAGGGTCTCACTAAGTCGCAGAGGGCCTCACTAAATTGCCGAGGCTGGGCCGCGAACCTGTGATGCTTCTATCTCCACCTCCCAGGTGCTGGGGTTACAAGCCTGGGGCACTGAGTGGAGTCTGCAGGAAGAGCGACGCCACGCGGCCCACCCGCAGAGACTCCACCTGAGCCTGGAAGCCCAGCTGCTCCTCTGAGCTGACTGTAAGCCCCGAGGGTCGGAACTTGTTCTTTTTTTATGTCTTGTCAGGTGCCAGTTGTGTTGCCAACACAGAAAAAACATCAGTAAATAACAGGATGATGGTTGTAATGAGGCCGGTAGGAGACAGACCGGGCTGAGAAGCTCCAGGCCACCAGGTTCCTCTTTTTCCTGGAGACGGAGAGGCAGGAGGCGGGCTCGCCTGCCCTTGGACTTGAAGGCCACGCTCTGCATCAGGCTGTTCCTGGAGCCTCCTGGTCCCCAGAGCCTGGCCAGGGGAGAGGCCTGAGTCAGAGAGGCTGGCAGACACGAAGCCACTACATACTGCAGGTGCTCTGTCCCTGTGTGACAGGAGACACCCCAGAGCAGTGTCCACAGTACAGTCACACCCTCTGTCTCTTGGGACCCACCAGCCAAGCTCCGTGTGCAGCTCAGAGAGGGCTTCTGCACATGGAGAGGAAGTCCGCATCCATCTGTGGGTCCCGAGAGTATGATGGACTGGGGACAAGCCTTCCCGAAGAAGGGGGCGGGTGCTGCTGAGACCTCTGGAGGGTGACCTCTGCCTCCCCCATCTCCAGTTGCTGCTCTGCTGATGTTGGAACATGCCCGTCCTGCAGGACCCGGGGCAATGTGACAGTTCTCTAGCTGCACACCCTCTTACCAGTGTTGTGGCAGGCACGCGCAGTGCCTCCTGCAGTGGGGACTGTGCTGCCTGGAGTGCTTCTTGTGGGTGCTCTTTTTTTTTTTTTTTTTTTTTCAGCACTGGGGATTGAACTCAGGGGCATTCTACCTCTGAGCTCTACCCCCAGCCCTATTTTTTATTCTTTATTTTGAAACAGGGTCTCACTAAGTTGCGGAGTGCCTCACTGGGTAGCTGAGGCTGGCCGCGAACCTGGATCCTCCAGTCTCAGCCTCCCAAATGCTGGGATTACAAGCGTGTGCCACCACGCCCAGCTCTTGCAGGTGTCTTGAGGCTCGACCTAGATCCCTAGCTGGGCAGCGCGCCCCGCTGCTGCAGGTGTGCTGTGGGGAGGGCTTGCACCTGACCTTTCTCCGGAGGCTTGCTTGTCCCTGCTTCCCTTTGGGGGTGGCCCTCAGCCAGTGGTCCACAGTAGAGGGTGTAAAGGCCCAACCCTCTTGTTCCTGGGGCCTGAAAATACCTGTGGTGTGATGAGCACAGAGCTCCTGGTGGTGCAGGCGCTGGGCCTCCCGGAAACCTCCTTTGCCCAACTTCCTTCCTGTCCCACCCCGCTTCCCTGGCTCCTTACAAGTTTCCCCAGGGTGCTCCCTTTATACACATGATCCCATGTGCAAGAATCCCCCGTCAGCCTCTGCTTCCAGGGAACCTGTCCTAGGGCAGTGTCCCTGGCCCTGGAGCTGAGACTCAGGTCAGGGAGGGCACTCAGGTCAGGGAGTGAAACTGGGCCCTGAGGCCTGCCCTCCACCTCCTGGGGGAGGCTTAACAGCACCTGCAAGAAGCACTCAGGGTTCACTAGCGCGGTCCCCATCTGCCCAACCTCCGTGCACACACACACACACACACACACACACACACACACATGCAAATATACACATACCCAACCACGCGTGTACATACATGCAACCGCAAATGAATGCATGCACGTTCACACTCATACATGCACACATATGCACAACCACATGTGTATGTGTGCACACATGTGCATGCCACAATGCAATCGCACACAAGCATTCACACACATGTACAACCACATGTATACGTGTGCACACATGTAATAATGTGTGCACACACATACATGAATGCCACAATGTAACCGCACACATGCGTGCACACACACCTCACACACATGCACCCGTGGACACACAACCACATACTCTCCAGACCGGGCTCTGGCATGCCGACTCTCCTCCTTCGGTTCCTGAGGCGCTCTGGAATTCAAAGGGTGAGAAAAGCTGGTTTCCAAACCCATGGGCTTGGCCTCAAGGCCAAGTGCTGAGTGCTCAGCGCCCCTTCTCTTCCCTTCATTTTTCCTTTCTAGGGAGAAGAATGGTCTCCCAGGAAGTCTCCAAGGTGAGAAATTGATTTCTCCATTTCCACGTGCATTTTGTTTCCAATTCAGGCCACAGAGACGCACGGCCCTCTTCTCATTGATCCTGGCCGGCCTGAGCACAGGCCGGATCAGAGGGCGCAGGTTGCTGGGGATTCCCCAGCGTCCTCGGGGCCCGGAGAGAAATCAGCTTCAGTGGTGCTGAGCTCCGCATTAGTTTTAAGATCTGTAATCTGTTTTGTTTGGTTCTCGGGTTTTTTTTTTTCTCCCTCCTTTTGCAGCAAACAGCTCAGACAACGGGGGGTTTCTAGCTGCTCAAGGTCACTGTGCATCCTTTACTGAGCCCCTGAGAAACCCAAGCGTGCCCCTCTAACTAGCCTGGGCTCCCCCACCTGCAGCATCCTCAGCACAAGTGATAGTTGATTACCTGGACACCTGCGATGGTGTGAACGTGCGCCCCCAAGTTCACATGTTGGAAACCTCAGCCCCAACGCAACGGTGTTGAGGAGCAGGAGTTCAGAGGTTCCTGGGTCATGAGGTGCCCTCCTGGAAGGGCTAATGTGTGCACAAAGAGGATGTCAGGTGTGGTGGAGCACACCTATAATCCAAGTACTTGGGGGAGATTGAGACAGGAGGATCATAGGTTCGAGGCCAGCCTCAGCAATATAGCCAAACCCTCAGTAATTTAGTGAGACCTTGTATCAAAAAAAAAAAAAAAAAAAAAATTGGAAAAAGAGCTGAGGGTGCAGCTCCGAGGTAGAATGCCCCTGGGTTCAACTCCTAGTACCAAATGATAATAGCAATGAAATAAATAAATATAAACAGAGAGTCCGCCTGAAGACAGTGAGAAAGCAGCCATCAGGAAGCCAGGGAGCTGGGGTGTCAGAAGCCGCCCCTGACCCCAGGCCTCCAGGAATGGCAGGAGATGAGCTTGGGCGGTTTCAGAGCCCATCGGGGGCGTCATGTTTTGCTAACTACCTGGAGGTGGAAGGGCTGGGCACAGGGCCGGTGTTGGTGGGGCTCAGGTCTACCCATCCCTGTGGCCGACAGGCAGCTCCCTGCCCTCCTGCGCTTCTGTCTGCTCATCTATGAGATAAAACAAAGACCCACCTCCCAGGTGTTTACTGCAGATTCCCGGCAGCACCTAGAACAGTCCTGGCACGGGGGCATCCCCTCCGCATGGGTGAGCTGATGTGAGCTCAGGCCGGGGCAGAGGAGCCCTGCGCCCTTCCTACAGGGCCACCCCGCACGGGACGAGCCGTGTGCAGCCCGGTGGGCTCAGAGCTGGGTTTGCACGTGGCGGCCTGCACCTGCTCTACCGCACCACGGACGCCCCAAGTGGGCCTCTGGCTGCAGACAGGTGCAGTGTCTGTCTCTCACTTCCAGTGGCCACACAGTGTCCCCAGGAGGACAGGGATGTGTACCTGGCAGGAGGCCGTCACACCAAGGAGGAGGAGACCCAGGTCTGGGGCCATAGACCTGGGCTCATCCCACCATTTGCTTTCCATGGTATCTGCAGCCATTCTGCATCTCTGTATCTGTATCCATGAGTGAAAGATCATGTTACGCCTCTCATAACATTATAGTGAGTGTGTGTGTGTGTGTGTGTGTGTGTGTGTGTGTGTGTGTTGGACTAGGGATTGAACTCAGAAGTGCTCTACCTCTGAGCTACACCTTCAGGCCTTTTTATTGTTTTTTTGTTTGTTTTTTGTAGTACTAGGGATTGAACCCAGGGGCATTCTACCTCTGAGCTACACCTCCACACAGCCCTCTTTTTATTCTTTATTTGGAAATGGGATCTCACTAAATTGCACAGGGCCTCACTAAGTAGCCGAGGCTGGCCACAAACCCATGATCCTCCTGTCTCAGCCTCACAAGTACTGGGATTGCCAGCGTGTGCTACCACGCCTGGCCCTACTTTTTATTTTGAAACAGGATCTTGCTAAGTTGCTGAGGCTTGCCTCATATTTGTGATCCTCCTGTCTCAGCCGCCCAAGTATTGGGATTGCAGGAGTGTGCCACCGGCTGAAAGAATTTTTTTTTTTTTTTTTTTTTTTTTTGCGATACTGGGGATTGAACTCAGGGGCATTCTACCTCTGAGCTATACCCCCAGCCCTATTTTTTATTCTTTATTTTGAAACCGAGTCTCACTAAGTTATGGAGTGCCTCACTAGGTAGCTGAGGCTGGCCATGAACCCGGATCCTCCGGTCTCAGCCTCCCAAATGCTGGGATTACAAGCGTGCGCCACCACGCCCGGCTTGAAAGAATATTTTAAGTACGTTGTAGTCATAGTAATGAGAGGGTGAGAACTATTGATTAAATCGAGGATGAGAACTATTGATTAAATAGGACTTATTAAAGAAGGTGAGACATATGGCAGAAAGGAAGGTGTGTTATTTAGATATCCCTCTCCAGACAGGGTCCTTTTTTAAAAAAAAATAAATAAATAAATAACACTCAACTATTGACCGGGAACATTCGTGAATGTTGGGAGTCCTGCAGAATCACAGCTAGTTCTACTCTGGTTAATGGATCTAGGATGGTTCCTGTCGAGTAATTGTATTCAACGAGGGTCTGTCAATAGAATTTTCTGTCAATTGTCCCTTTGTACAGTGCGAGGGCTAATGGCCTCAGGTCTGGCAGGGCCTGCTGACTGCGGTGGGCACAGGCGTGCGTGGCCGGCTGGCTGGAGCTGGGGCACTCCTGGCTCCCCGGCTTGGCTGCTTCTGGTGTTCCCGCCAGGGGTACAGACTGCGTCCACTGGCCGAGCAGCAGGACTGGTCAGACTTGTCCCCGGCGGGTGCACAGTGACCTGCAGAAGCTCCGGGGTGAGGCAGGCCTGGGAGAGTGGACTCCATTCTGGGCTCTCTGCGTGCACGCTGCCTGCCAGGAGAGCCAGGAAGGGCGGCACACCAAGTTGATTGAAGTTTTATTAACCTGCTACCTACCAAAGGGAGTAAATCAAAAAAGCCCACATTATTGAATCACCAGCTTTAGGGACAGAGATGTTGTGTCTGCCCCCAGTGCCCCGGCTGCGTGACGCGGCATAAAATAGGGTCACCTCTCCACTGTGAGGGCGCAGACTCGGAAGGCTTAGATAATTAAATTATGTCGCTGCTGAGCTTTGAAATGGGCCACGTGCCTGCTTGGCTTCTTCTTGTTGTTATTTGTTTTTATAGCTCATTTGTTTTCCTTGTCTTAATTTCCCCCCCCCAATTGGTATTGAAATGAGGTTATCTTTGAGTTTACACCCACGAGTGGAGAAGGGGTTGTCTCTGAAGGTGTCGGGTGGGGAGGCAGGAACGG
>PVLC010005753.1:15952-64182 GCA_004027655.1 Graphiurus murinus
CTTCCTTCCTTCCTTCCTTCCTTCCTTCCTTCCTTCCTTCCTTCCTTCCTTCCTTCCTTCCCAGTCTCATGTATCTCTATCTATTCATTTATCTACCCACTATGCAATAGTTATAGAATTATGCTGGGTTCCAGGAATTTGAGGGAAAGGGAAAGATGGCTAGGTAGCAGGTTGCATCAAGCAAAGATGGCTGCACAAATATATCCCAGGCCACCAAGTACTCTGCAAGGGGCCTCGCTGGTCTCCCATCAAGACACAGAGCCTACGCCCTTCTTGCTCCTGAGCTTGATTTAAATAACAATGGACGCCCTAGGAGAGTGTAGCTGGAGTCCTGGGATGCCTGAGCGACTTCCAAGGCCAGGTCGGAAGGCCCCACAACTCTCTTTGGGGACTGTAAGAAGGTCCTGAGACCTCCCTGCTGAGGAGACCAAGGACCCAGCTGAGCTTTTGGCAAAGAGCAATTCATTTCCAAGCCAGAGGGGGCGCCATCATGGTTGCCCAGACCGGCTGAGCTTTGGGAGACAACAGCCAAAGCTAACATCTGACTGGACCCGTGGAAGAGATCCGAGGAGAGCAGTCCAGATGAGCCTCCCCGAGTTCCTGACCACAATACCACGAGCAGAATGCAACGGTGGTATGTGTGTGTGTATGTATTTATTTATTGGTGCTGGGAATTGAATCCAGGGACATCCTACCTTTGAGCTACAACCCCAGTCCTTTTTGTTTGTTTGTTTTTGAAACCAGGTCATGCTAGGTTGCAAAGAATCTCGCTACGTGACTGAGGTTGTTCTCAAACCTGTGATCTTCCTGTCTTGGCTTCCTAAGTACTGGGATGATGAGCATGTGCCAACACACCTGGCTACAATGATTGTCTGTCTATCCATCTATCCATCTATCTATCTGTCCATCTATCCATCCATCTATCCTTCCATCCATCCATCCATCCGTCCGTCCGTCCGTCCGTCCGTCCATCCATCCATCCATCCATCCATCCATCCATCCATCTATCTATCTATCCATCCATCCATCTATCCTGGCAATTAAACTCAGAGGTATCCTACCTCCAAGCTACAGCCCTAGCCCTTTTTACTTTTTGTTTTTGAAACAAGGTCTTGCTAAGTTGCTGAGAGTCTTGTTACATTGCTCAGGTTGTCCTCAAACTTGTGATCTTCCTGTCTCAGCCTCCCAAGTACAGGGATGACAGGCATGTGTCAACACACCCGGATACAGTGGTTGTTTTTTTTTGTTTTGTTTTGTTTTGTTTTTTGTTTTTGTGGTACCAAGGATTGAACTCAGGGGCATTCTACCTCTGAGCTACACCCCCAGCCCTATATTTTTATTCTTTGTTTTGAAACAGGGTCTCACTAAGTTGCAGAGGGCCTAAGTAGGTGAGGCTGGCTGTGAACCTGGGATCCTCCTGTCTCAGCCTCCCAAGTACTGAGATTACAAATACTATAGTGGTTGTTTTAAACCACCAAATTTGGGGGCAACTTGTTACACAGCAGTGGGTGGCTGGACCATGCCCTCCAGGAATTTACCATGTAGGTGGGGCGAGATATAAAAGTCTCCTACAAAATACAAAATCATACTTGAGGTCACAGCAATGTCGAAGATCTCTGTAGAACCATGAGAGAGCCTTTGGCTCAGAGAGGTCAGGGAAGCCACGGCCGAGAAGGTGATGCTTGATTGTGCTCTGAAGGAAAAACAGGAATTGAACAGGGCGAGAAGAACACAGGGGCATGAGCAAAGGCCCTGTGGCAGGAACAAGATGCCGACAGAAGGCTGGTGCAGCTGCAGAGTAGGAGCAGGGAGAGGCCAGAGGGGAGCGCAGGGCCACCCCTGCACGCTGTTCCGAGGAGCTGGGCATTTGCAAGAGCAGCGGGAAGCAGCAGCTGCGGTGTGTAGTGGGTAGCTAATGAACAAGCCAGCACTCCTGGAAATGGCGCTTGGGGTTGAAATGGTGCGTGTGAAAACCAATTATCCAAGAGGACCCAGGTCCACACGGTGGCTGCTTTCCTGCCGCGGGTCCCCACGCCAATCTCTCCCGGCAAAGGTCACAACTTCACATTAAATTGCACGACCTTGGGTAGGTCATTTCACCTCTCTGGGGACCGGACTTGGGCGGATGATTTATAGGTCCTTTCAAGTTTTGTGAATCTGAGAATCAATCCTCGATGACTTTCCCATCACAACTGGAACGCGCGCTGAGACTTACATAAATAGATTAAACAGGCCAACGACGCGAAATTATATTTAATGCGATTCATTATCGCCAGGTTGCTATACACAGAGCTTCTCTCCTCTCCCGACTGTCTGCTTTATTTTAATGGCAGCACTGGGGTTAGGAAAGGCAGCCGCCAAGCAAATGGTCGTTGACTCCCTGGGGGATGTCTGGCCGCGTCCGACCCCAGAGGAGAAACAAGTGTCGTGCGTGTAGCCGTGGCCTGACCCCGGGCTGTGTCCATGGCTGGCCACCTGCTCCCAGATGTGGACACTGCCTGGCCAGCCAAGCTCCTGTGCTAGGAAAAGGGCAGTGCTTTGGACACCAGCATATGGCACCTGGGAAGATGTAGACCCAGAACCATTAGAAGTGCGGAGAACAGATGGGCATGGTGGTGCACGCTTGTAATCCCAGCATTTGGGAGGGTGAGACCGGAGGATCTGTGTTCACGGCCAGCCTCAGCTACCTAGTGAGGCACTCCGCAACGTAGTGAGACCCTGTTTCAAAATAAAGAATAAAAAATAGGGCTGGGGGTATAGCTCGGTGGTAGAATGCCCCTGAGTTCAATCCCCAGTATCCCCCCCCCCAAAAAAAAAAGTGCGGAGAACAATGGTGCAGGGTTCTTTCCTGTTTGAGATCTTGGGCTAGTTATTTCAGATTGCCAAGTAGAGGTTTCCTCTAAAATGGAAGGAAGGAGATGCCCACCTATCTGCCTTCAAGGAGCAGAGATAAAGTAAGATAATTTTTTTTTTTTTTTTTTTTTTTGCGGTACTGGAGATTGAATCCAGGGACATTCTACCTCTGAGCTATATTCTCAGCCCTATTTTTATTCTTTATTTTGAAACAGGGCCTCACTAAGTTGCAGAGGGCCTCACTAAGTAGCTGAGGCTGGCCGTGAACCTGTGATTCTCCTATCTCAGCCTCCCAAGTGCGGGGATTACAAGAGTGTGCCACCACGCCCAGCTCAAATAAGATAATTCTTAAAAATGGCCCTAGACTATGTGCCCGGCATGTAGTACGTGCTGGATAAATGCTGACTATTATTATTCTGGTCCATCCTTCAACACTCTTCTAGAATAATTGAAGCTGCACACGGCTGAGATTACAAATGTCAAACCTACAAATACCCAGGGCCTTCTGTATGTATTTATGCTTAAATGGACTGTTCAGAAAACAGAGCAGAGGTTCGGCTTGTCTCAGTAATCCCTTTTACTGTTTTTACACAGTCCCTGGTCAAAAATAAAAAGCAAACCAAAAAACATTGTAAGTAATGTTAAAGAGAGGTGCCCCAGCCAGACATCGTGGTGCACGCCTGGAATCCCAGTGCTCTGGAGGCTGAGACAGGAGGATCGGAGGTGTTAAGGACAGCCTGGGCAACCCAGTGAGATCCTCAGCAACTTAGTGAGACTCTGTTTTGAAATAAAAAATAAATAGGGCGGGAGGTGTAGCGCCAGAGGTAGCGCGCCCCTTGGTTCAATCCCCTGTATATAAATAAATAAATAAATAAATAAATAAATAAATAAATAAATAAATGGAAAGAGAGAGGTGCCCCAGCCCAGGGGTACAGACGACATTGGCGGTTACCCTCTGCACACACAGTAAGTCTCTCTTCCTAACCTGGGATGTGTGCTTCGGGCTCATGCCTGAGTAGGCAAGTGTGTGAGTGCACACACACACACACACACACACACACGCACACACACACACGCATGCATGCACACACCTCGTTGCTGAGAGTGTGCTTGGAAAACTAACTCTGCTTTCCTTGACACAGTCCCGCTTTGCGTTCCAAGGCGGAAAGCCTGGTACCTCCGCCGTCGGCAGCCTCACTCCCAAGCGATGCTATTCACGGGCGAGGCCGAGGCGGGCGCACACAGGGGCAGCCTAGAAGACGCTCCTCGGTTCTCCCTAAGCGCCCAAGCCCCTGGGCCCCGGGCCCCTCGCAGGCAGGCCAGGGCTGGGGGCCACCTGTCCCCGGATCCAGGCAAGATAAAACGGTTGCGTCTTGGATCCATCGAGACAGTAAATTTTTTGAGTCCCTATAAGCTAAAATCAATATTGGCACAACTGTGTGTCATTAAAAACTAAATGAACATGACAAAACCAAACTGCTGCCCATTAAACAAATGAGTTTTCTCCGCGCACAGGCACAGCGGGTTATTAAATTCTTTATTACAGGAACATCACCATTTGAAGGGGGTAAAAAGATGTCTTTATGAGTCATTTGTATGTGCGGGGCCGCCCAGCCTTCCTGTCCTCACCTCTGAAGATGCCCCCAGGCCTCGACCTTCTCCTTCTGTGGGGAGATGATCTTTCCCTGAACCTTCCAGGGAGAGAGAGAGAGAGAGAGAGAGAGAGAGAGAGAGAGAGAGAGAGAGAGAGAAGGCATTCACACCCATATCATGTGTCCGTCTAACCACTAATGATTCATCAGCAAATATTTATTGACCACTTATTAAGCGTCAGGCACGCTGCTGGGTCCTGGGATAGTCAATTTGCTCCAGCCAACATACATGCCCCTACGTGTCTCAGAAGACCCAATTGCCAATGATGTAAAAGCCTGGAGTATTTGGGTTTTTTTTCTTAACAAGATGCCCGTTGTGGCGAAAGAGGCAACCACCTTTATCCTCTGCCATTCTCAATGCAATGCTTGTCCCCTCGTGGTCACATAAAAGCTGCCGTAGCTCCAAACATCGTAACTGCACTCAGTGGCATCCAAAGGAAGTCTCTACTCCTACAGCTCATTATACCGGGAAGTCAAATCTCTTCCAGAGACCCCTACAAGGTCTTCCTCCAGGTCTCTTTGGCTTCAAAGTGAGTATGCTCAGACCCTAGCTAAAAACCGAGGCTGGGATTGTGACCTCCGGGAATAAGTTTGAACACTGGTCCCCAGTGTCTCTGTTGTAGTGGCTGTTCGAGCCACAGCTCCCACCAGGCTGTCTTTTTTGTTTTTTATTTTTCTTTGTGGTGCTAGGGATGGAACCCAGGGGCATTCTATCTCCAAGCTACACCCCCAGCCCTATTTTTCATTCTTTATTTTGAAACAGGGTCTCACTGAGTTGCTGAGAGCCTCACTACATAGCTGAGGCTGGCCGGGAACCTGGATCCTCCTGTCTCAGTCTCCCAAGTGTGCACCACCACGTCCGGCTCTGATTCCTTCCCTCACACTTGGAGCCCTGGGATGCTACGCCCTCACTCCCAGGCTCCCTTAAACCTACCCTGAATTAAACGCGCCCCAAATACCCCAATGTCACCCGCCAAGAGACAGCCTTGCCTTTTGCAGGGTTCCCTGCCTTTCCATTTTGTTCTCTGCTCCCCTTTGGCCCCTGGGCAATGTCCCTTTGGTCCCCATCCATCTGTGCTCTGCAGCCGGAGGCCAGCTCCGGCCCACAGCCATGCCCTCCAGCGTTGACCCTGACCCCAGCACAGGTATAAGTCCTGGTTCCCGCTTCCCAGAGGAGAGTGGAGACGCCCTGACTTGATGCCACGCAGAGGTTAGCGTCGTGGGTGGAAAGGCGTGTGCCTTAGGGCGCTCGTGACATCTGTCTCTTCAGCTGTGAGCACCAGTAAAAGGGGCTATTGTAATGGTTTGAATCTAGAACGTGCCCCTAGCCTTCAGGGAAACAGGCAGCCATGTTGGGGGCGGGGCTTGGCTGCTAAGGGGGCGTTCCCTGGGGGGCGTGGCCTTAGGGAGTATATAAGGTCTCTCTTCCCCTCGGGCTCTCTTGCTTCTGTCTTTTGTGTTGGGGAAATGGGCCCCCGTCCTTAGAGGATGGGGAGGGGCAAAGGAAGAAGAGGACAGGTGTGTAAGGGTGGGAAGGTGAAAAAGCTGGGGGTACACTCCTCTGCACAGCCTCTCCTGTCCCCAGAGAGCACCAGTGCGCCGGTCGGCCATAGCGGGTGCCCACTGGGAGTTCTCGGAGCAGGAGGTGACCCGGCTCCCAGGATCGCTCCGCCGGGGCTGAGAGGCAGAGATGCAGGACGTCACACTTTTGCATACGTACGTTAAGGCTCTTTATCTTCCCAGGAGCCAAGCAGAATAGAAGGTATGATCTCCATTTTACAAAGGAGGAAACTGAGCCCGGGAGATGTGAAGCAGAGCTTGGACCAGAATTGCATCTCCTGTTTCTGCATTCCGTGCTCCTTCCCAGACGCTGGAGCTCCTGGTCTCTGCTCTGAACAGTCTTGGGTTCTCTGCGCCAGGACCGAGGGGCTTGATCAGCTGAGGGAATTGGATAATGGCTATCTTTTTTCAATTTGCACGCGGGACGCTGTAGTACATATCATTCCTTTGATTATCCTGCTGTTCTCTATTTTTTTTTTCCCTGAGTCTTCGGGTACTTATCTTGTCATCAATACCAGGATCTCATATAAAGTGGAATATGATTTAGCACGACATTACGCAGTCAGCTCCAGCATCTCGATAGCTCACTGTGTTCAGCATAGATTATTACACACTTCCCCAGGCTTTATGTCCAGATGAGCACAGTCCCACAATTGTTTTCAGACCCTGAAGGGTTAATCTCCACCTTTCAATTTCTAAATAAACTGACAGTGACACCCAGGAGTTCTGTGTTGAAACAAATATAAGTTTGCATCTGGACTGGGGAGTGGAGGATCTGGGCTCCATTAGTAATGCCTGCCACTGGCTCGGAAGCCCCCCTGTTGAAGTGCTAACCATACTTTAAACACCCTGACCTAGACCTGTCCACCTGGCAGAAGAAAAGAGGTTGATTTCAACCCACCTTGGCCTTGGTACCTCTTAGAATGATAGAGGTGCAGGAGGAGGCCTGGCCGGCCTGATTTCGCCCGCCTGTGTTAAGTGGCAGTCACTCACCATGGCCTTAGAGATGATCACATAATATCATTTAAACATGTTTTTTAATAGCTGTGACAACGGCCAACCACCATCTACAGACCTTGACCCCCGCCCGGCACAGAGCAGTTGCTTGGCTCACACGTGGAGAATCTTGTTGGCACGCAGCCCGCTGGTCTGCTGTCCTTGCCTGCCACAATCAGAGGTCAGCGTCTCTGCAGGTGACGCTTGGAGGACTGGGGTGGCACCTGGGCGGGGAGATAAAGATGGAGGTTAGGGGGCGTGTCCAGGGGCACATGGAGGCAGTGCCCCCTGCTGGCCAAGAGGAGAACAGCATGGGCTTGCTTTGCTGTTTAAGGCTGTGGGGCAGGTCTGGACTGATGAGAGAGTGCCTCTCTGGTCATTCCCCACGATGCTGGAGCTTCACATTCCAGCCCCGAGAGGGAGGGAGGGAGGGAGAAGATAAGTGTGTGCTGGGAGGAAGCGAGGGTGACGTGGCGGCCCTGCCACTCATCAGCTCCAAAGGACCAGAAGGGGACCAGCAGTGAGGACCAGCGCCGGGAGCCCCGGAACAATGGGACGTGCCATCAAGGATTTGGGGGAGGGCCCGGCGGTCCTAGGGCTTTAAGGCTTGGGAGTCCAGCAGCCACCTGTCTTGATGTCAACCGTATCAGCCAGCAACTGACTCTTGGTGACACTCTCTGCTACCTTGGGGGACAGTGAGTCTTCCTGGAGGCTGGGACAGGACAGAGCCTCTGGACACTCTGTCCCTGCACTCCTTGGGGGCCCTATCAGCCCGTCCCGTCACTCCAGGGTTCTGCAGGCCCCTCACCACCTCCTGCCTTTGCACACGCCATTCTTAGAGCTGCCTGGCCTGCTGCTCCTCTCTGGGTCCATCTGGTCTACCTGGTCCTCTTGGTCACCTCCTTGTTGCCCCTCAGAGCTTCCCTCAATGCTTTCCCAGACGGCTGCCTGTTCCCCCAGCGGAGTTAACCATGTCCTCATCTTCCTCCTGCAACACCCTCCTTACACCAAGCCCAGTTAGAGTTAACTTACTTGAATAATATCATTACATTTAAAAATGACAAGAGCTAGGAATTGCTGGGCATTTCTGTCTGTTGAGAGAACACAGGAGTGCAGTGGTCCCCATCTCCCCCATCCCCCCAAAAAAGGCCTGATTTGTAGCTTTTGCCAATTTCTGTGGTGTAAATATTCCAATGTTGGCAATTTTAAGCTACTAGTGCTTTAACAACAGGCTCACGGCATTCCTAAAAATTTAGCAGTTTGGCTTGGAGCCAACATGAGCATTCTCTCTGTCCCCAGCCACTAGACGGTGGGTTGTTCAGGAATGGGGATCCGATTTTTTTTTTGTACTGGGTATTGAATCCAGAGGTATTCTACCTCCAAGCTACACCTTCAGCCCCATTTTATTTATTATTTGGAAATGAGGTCTTACTACATTGCTGAGACTATCCTTGAACCTGCGATCCTCCTGTCTCAGCCTCCTAAGTACTGTGATTATAAGCATGCTCCACCACACCTGGCTTGGGGATCCAATTTTAATAACCCGTTATCCCCAGTGCGCTGCACAGTGACTGAGGCTTAGTAGATACTAAATTAACGCTAAACTGTATGTGAGGGGGGCAGGGAGAGGACACAAATCTATCCTTACCAGTAATATAGATCTTAGAGTTTCTTTTTATCCATATTTGGTAACAGAGTGTTAACATTTGTCTGAGCAGGGTCACAGTCAGGAGGAAGGACCTGGAGCAGAGGCTTCCAGAGGAAGCAGCGGTCCCCATGATGCGCGGCCTGGGCTGATGGACCTGGGGTCAGGGGAGGATGAGCCCTGTTAAAGCCTAGAACTGTTTTTGGAGCCCAGTTGGAGACGCATGGAAAACAGACATCCTTGTTGGCTAGAACAGCGATCGTTAAACCAGAGTACACATTGGCGTCACCAGGGAGGGCGGCCTCACAGGCAACTGCACAGGTCCTAAACTCAGAACAACCCACCTGGAGGTTCCTACTACTTTTTGAACAAGGTGCCCTGCGTTTTCATTCTGCTCTGGACCCCAAAAGGATGTCGCTGGCCCTCCCTGCAGTGCTTGTTAAAGTCCGTGCTGCCGGGCCCCTGACCCAGAATCTCTCATGCTGCAGGACTGGGGCTGGGCCGGAGCATATGCATGCATTTCTAACAAAATCCCAGGTAAGAAGTTTGTGAATTCTTTGATCCAGAGGAAGGAAGTAATCGCAGCAGGGGAAGGGCCCTTCAAGACCAGCTCTGAGGCCCCGCCAGAGCCACCGCCCCTGAGCCAGGAGGATGGAAGGTTGGAGACCAGCCTCAGCAACTAAGCGAGACTTTCAGCAACCTCGTGGGACCCTGTTTCAAAACAGAAAAAATCAAATGAAATAAAAGAGGGCTTGGATTGTAGCTTGGAGGTAGAATGCTCCTGGATTCAATCTCCAGTACTAAAAATAAATAAATAAATTGATTAAGTGATCGATCAATTGATTGATTGATTGAAAAAATTCAGGCCTGGGAGCAGCAGGGCAAATCGGGGTAAAAGGTTGAATCTGCAATAGACTGAGACCTGCGTTGGAATCAAGGGGAACCGGGTCACAGGAGAAAGTCACCTATACTGCCCATCAGCAGCCGTTCAGCAAGAGCTGCGTGAACTTGCGGAAGGAAGGGTCACCTGTGTGTCCGTGGTGTCTGTTGGACGACAGTGAGGGAGATGTCCAGAGCCCCAGGGACATGGGATGGTAGAATCTTGGGTGCCTGATGGTCAAAAGAGTCAGTCAGGAGTCTTCCGCTGGAGTAGGCTCTGGGAATATTTTTAGCACATCCTCTGCTACAAAATGATCCCTCGCCACTCTGTACAGGAGTCCAAATTCCAACACATACACACTGTTTTTCCACAAAAAGCAGAGGGGGTTTATGGGGAGCTTATAGACCCCTTGGCGGTCAATGAATGTGTATTAGAAGGTCCGAGGGTCTCATGGAGACTGTGAAATTTGGTGTGTAGGATACGTGCATATTTTTTTCCCCCTGAGGAGAGGATCCACAGCTTTCATCAGATTCTCAATGGGTTCTGTGACCCCCTCAAAAAAGGATTTTTTGAAGGGATTTGTCTGAGAGGGGGATTATCCAATAAGTGGTTGGGGGATAATTGGCTAACTCTTTAGGGAAAAAAAAAGATAAAGCTGTATTCCTCCCTGACTCCATAAACCAAAATACTCCAGGTGGATCAAGGATTTAAATGATTAAGAAAACGAAGCATAAAAGTTAGAGGAGAAATTCGGGCGAATATATTTATGATGTTGGCCAGTTTTCAAAGTGGGAAATGGAATCCAGAGCCCGTCTAGGAAAAGATTGATTAATCTAGATCTGAAAAATTAAAACTTTTGTGTGGGGAAAGCAAGGGGAAGGGCTGATTGGGGTCAAACGATAAGATGTTAAAGGGAAAAACATTTATAGCACAATTCACAGACAAGAAGCTGATTCATTAATTTATGAAGCACTCAGACAACCTATATGAAAAAATTTAAATAACCAAATATAAAGATGTACATATGATATAGCTGAGCAGTGTACACTTAAAGAATATAATGAGTCAATACAAAGTACTTCAAGGAATGCAAATGGATACCAGAACTGGGATTGCCATTTTTTTTTTAAACCTCACTGATTGACTGAAATTTTTATTGATGGCGTTTTATTTTGTAGATGTTGTATATTTTATTTAGTCCTCTATAGCTTGATATTTAGATTGCATCTGGTTCTTGGGCATGCTAAACAATATTGTCAGGAATAATTCTGCAGCAAAATCCATGATTATTTACTTAAGATAAATTCCTGAAGGATCAGTAACAATTTCGCATCTCATAGCTGATCGGATCTTTTCCAAAGTCACCAGCCGGGGCTGTACGTGTGGGGTTTGTAGCCCTCTTGAGAATGTCAACCCTGGATCTGCAGATAAGAAAAATGATAAATAATGTCATCTGGCAGGCAGTGTGTGTGTGGGGGGGTGCTTCTGAATTTATTGAGTTTTCTCATTTATTGAGAAATGACGCAAATTATCTTTGCTCCGCTATACAGACGAGGAAATTCCTGAAATTGTAGAGGGAAGTAAAAGCTGGGATTTGGGGTGTAGGTCTCTCTGGCCTGCAAGCCAGTGCTTCTTTTACTTCTCTAGAAAGCAAAAAGCAATAGTGGTTACCTAGTGAGGCCCTCCGCAACTTAGCGAGACCCGGTTTCAAAATAAAGAATAAAAAAGAGGGCTGGGGGTGTAGCTCGGAGGTAGAATGCCCCTGAGTTCAATCCCCAGTACCACACACACACACACACACACACACACACACACACACACACACACACACAAAAGCAATAGTGGTCAATGCATATTCCTGGAGGATAAGGCCCCAGGAAGGAAAACACTGCTGGGGGGTGGGGGACCCCCAAAGATAATTTTGTGCCTATTTTCAGTTTCCCCCAAAGGTTGGTCCTGCCCCGAGGTGTCCTGATGCATATCCCACTGGGGAAACTTCTGCACGAGCTTGTACGAGGATAGAGGAATGGATGTTATAGAGCGAGGAGAGTGGGGAGGCTTGCCCTACTCCTGGCCCCAGCTCCTGAGATTTTAGGTGCATTTAAAGGAGCCACTCAGCCGGGCATGGTGGTGCCTGCCTCCAGTACTTGTGAGGCTGAGACCGGAGGATCTCAGGTGAGAGCTAGAGAGAGAGAGAGATAGAAGACAAGAACGCCAGGGTGTAGCTTGGAGGTAGAATGCCCTTGTGTTCAACCCCCAATACAAAACAAAACAAGGCCAAAAAAAAAAAAAAAACAAAAAAAAAACCAAAATATGAGCTTTTCAGGCTCATGCTAAGCTTTCAACCACCCCTGCCACTGTGTGCAGACACGTTTTCATATAGGTCAACAACAGAAAAGTGGTTTCTGTGTTCTCCAGGGTCCCAGAGAATTGGAAACCCTTTCTCCTCTAATTGCTCTTCTCCCGCTTCTAATTGCTTTACCTTACTGTCTTCCAGGCCAAGCCAGTCTAGCCATCTCGTCTACCTTCCACCTTGATCAGACCCCTCCTGTGCCCCACACCACCCAATTAAGCGAACGTGTTGGGGTCAAAGTCTTCAACAGCCAAGAGTGGGCACAATGTTAAAGATCCCACAAAGTTAGAAGGACTTTGGGGACTCCGAGTTCATTTTCTAAGAGAAGTCACTACCCTGAATCATATTCCTGTCTCCAGATCTGCTGTAGGTAGCCAGAGGAGATAAACTATGATTCCGAGAACAGCCCATGTAAGCAGAGAGATGAACGGTCCCCTCCGCGCCTGTGACAAACAGTAAGTTACTTCCTTTACTCCACCATTACTCCAGTCTGGTTACCGGTTTAAAATTATTCCAGAAATACGTGGCTCTTTCGAAGGACATGAAACACGAGGGGCGGTCTAGGAAGTTTCAAAAGACTTTAAAAAATATCCATATTCTTTGACCCGGCACAATTTCACTCCTACGAATTTATCTCGAGGATATGATGCTATTTGTGCTCAGATCTATATGTGATATGTTCTTCACCGTGTCTTTTATGCTATCGGAGAAACGGCAACAAACCGATGGTTCAATAGAAGGGACTGACCGATGAAATTAATGTGGCTGTTAACAATTAAAAATTGTGCTGTAGGAAAGATAGCGAAAAGATAGCGACGCCGGAGGAATGATCGGTATGTAACAGTTAGGGGTTGAGGCGGGGGGGACAGCAGGCTCGAATGCAGTATTTGCAGGATTATGTATTGAATAAAGAAAAATTATTGAGAGGATGGAGCTGGGAAGCTGAGAATCTGTGCAGCAAAAAATGTGAGCATTTTCCTGGCGATGGAGGAATGATGGTGATTTCTCTTTGCTTTGTGCTTTTCGGTTTTGCACCATTACGGCATCAAGTTCCTTGGTAATTAGAAAAACCATTTTTTTAAGGAAGTGGTTCTATTGCAGGTGCTTTGGCCAGGGCACCGTGGTGGCTGGATCTGTGTCTCAGGACTTTGCAGCTCCCAGGAGATTGTGGCCCGTGGATCCACCTCCTGTGATCCGTCTCACCTCCCGCATCCCACGGGGGACAATCAGTATCCCAAATACCCAGCCTGTTAGACACGGTGTCTGATTGAAGATCGAGTTCCTCGGATTAGTGCCGGGTTGAAAAATGACCCACAAGTCCCCAGAGACGTTGCTGAGCGAGAGCAGAGCCGGGTATTTATAACCCAACCTCCCCGCGCTGGGTCTGGACACCACACAATTTTGACAGATGATTCTCATGAGAAACTTTCAGTTTCCATTTGATTATGGGCCCATAAACACAGATTGCAATGGAGCAGTTAGAGCTCTGCCCGGATCGGACCTGCCAGGGCCTGGGAAGCCTTCCTGGATGGCTCTGCCTGAACCCCGCCGGCTCTGAGCAGCTGCCCCCAGCCAGGCCTGTGTTCTGAGGTGGTTGTTGGGAGTAACTGTACACATTCCTCATGTGGGTGTCTGCCTCTCCTGTTAGCCTGGGCGGGGACAGGCCTTCCCTCTGGACCGTCCAGCCCTACCTGACTTTGGTGGCAGCTGTGCCGAGCTGGAGGTCCCAGCCGACCTTCATTGGGGTTGATCATCCTGCTTTTTCTTTCTCATTCATTCATTCACCCATTCATTAATTCACCCATTCATTCATTCACTCATTCATTCACCCATTCATTCATTCACCCATTCATTCATTCAGTATTTGACATTACTGATCAGCTGCCATGTGTCTGAACATGGGCCTAAGGATGCCAGGTAGACCTAGGACAATGGGGAATCAAGTCCCCCCCTTGCTGCCCACAGGAACCTCGCTCTGAGACTGTCCCATGCATTAATTTAGAGATCAGCATGGGAACCAAAGGAACACAGAGGAGGGAGGGTCAGCCAGGACCGAGAGCAGGGGACGCTGGTCACTTCCTTCACTCTAGGAAAGGGTCCTGAGCACTGACACCCGGCCCGGCCCCAAGAGGATTAGACCGGGACAGCGAAATGGTTACATTATCTAGCGTTTCTTCTGACATCACAGGCTAAGTCTGCTTCTTTCTCCCTCCGTCTCTGTGGACAATGTTAGGGACCGCTGCAAGACCTTGAGCAACAGGGCAAGATGAACCCGTAGCGGGGTGCCACCTCTAGGCCTTGCGTCTTCACCGTGACTCAGCCAACACACCCTTATTGAGCCTGGATCAGGCACTCTTCAAAGCACCACAGAGGCCCAAAGAGACAAAGTCCGCAGGCTCAGGAAACTTCCACTCTGCGGGGGAGGAGGAGAAAGACAGAGACCACAGCCAAAGAGACAAATGCATATGGAAGGTGCTGAGCGCAGAGAGGAACAGCAGGGAAACTCAGCGTGGAGAAGGGGCGAGAGGGTTGGAGCACTGGCATCCACTTGGTCCACAGGCAGAGGCAGGGATGACGGCAGTAACGGGGCCCACGGTAGCAACAGCAAAAGCAGCCAGAAGTGGCCGGCCTCTGGCTCCACTTTGAAAGTAGAGCTCTCAAGCGAGGGGTATAGGAAGAAAAGAGGGGCAGAGGAGGGCTGGAAGGACTTTAGCTTGAGAGCTGGGAGGGTGAATTGCTGGTTACTAAGGTGGAGACACTTATCCCTGGCTCCCCTTTCCACTGAGTTTACCCATGGTGCAGTGCGTGCCTCTCAGAGGCTAAGACCACAGTCTAGTCCTGGACACCGAGGTTAGGTGATTCAGTGCCATCCCTGGGCCCCGCTGGGCACACGCGTCTCCGGCTCCTTCTCCATAAAAAGTTTGCCTCCCACCCGGTGGTCCACAAGGCCTCCCGCCTGCCCGGGTGGCACCGGCCTCTTCTGCAGACCAGCTGTTCTCGGGTGGCTGCTCTTTCCCCCCGCTCCTGAGAGGCCCGGCTCTGCATCCGGCACAACAGACACATCTGGACCTCTTCACAGCGCATGACGGCAACATCTGCTGCCAGACAGAGAAGGACACGGAGGCCCTTCTGTAATCACAGCTAATTGTCTCCGGCCCTGGGGAACTCGTATCTGGGTTATGAATTTAAGGACTTCTAAGATGTTTCTAGAAGCCAGTTATTGCCCCGGGGCCCAGCTGAGCCTTCTGTGGTCGAGGCAGCAGCAGGATGGAGGATGCAGGAGGGTGCAGAGGCAACTGGGGTGGAGCAGAGAGCCTCATGCCAATCTTCCACCGGAGTCCCCCATCTTCTCTCAGAGCAGGAGAGAGCACGTCAGGAGGGCTGGGGAGGCGCTGTCTCGGGCACCTCCTGGCCCTGAGGCTTCTAAGGTCTCCTGTTTCCTTCTACCTGCCAGCATCTCTCTATCCTAGGGCTTTCTCTGCATCTCGAAAGGTTCGCTTGCAGGAGTCGGGGAAGGAGCGCACTTCTTCGGAGCAGCCCTCACTAGTGGCCGAGGGGTGTGCGGCTCCCCGGGCTCCTGCACCTTCTGCTGGGAGGACTCGGGGGCATCTGTTGACAGGGGTCTGGCCACCCCTGTGGGATAAAGCGCCACTCCCTGTGGAAGCTGCTTCATGGCCTGTCCTTGCCAGGCTGTCTGCCCTTCCCTGGATCACCTCCACCTCCTCGGGTTAGTCCCGGATCACCAAGAGAGGCACCGGACCTTCCTCTAGGTTCTTGCTTTGGGTGAACCCAACCTGAGCCCGGTGGATTGTTCTTAGAGCAGTTCAGACAGACGCCAAGAACCTACGGATGTCTCAAGGCCTCAGGACAGGGAAAAGACACCACGGGGGTGAGGTTAAGCACCCCAAAAGCTCACCATCTGGTGGGTGTGCCCTGGACCAGCTCAGAAAGCAAATCCAGGCCAGCTGCTACTCCCATCTGCCACCACGCAGGACCGTGCTTCTTTGTCAGAATCTGAAGCCACTTAAACCGCCGTTCTTGAGCCAGAGATCTGGGCAGAATTTAGATAGCAAATCTTGACATTATTTAAGACGGGGTTAAGACAAAATCTAAGAGGAAAGCAGAGAGTATTGTCAGCTCAGCCTCAGCCAGATATTCGGACAGGGGCCATTCCTTTGCTGCTGACATTAGTGGAGTGAGGCTTCTGGGGTCCAGAATTCCTTAGCCTCTAAATCCAGCCAGCATGACTGTTTCCCGGGCAATTGGGACATTAGACGCAGTTCAGTTTGGGATTAACCGTGACAGAGGTCAGCCTTTCATTTTACGACACAGAAGCCGAGCCCCGTGATTTGTTTGCCTCTCCCCCAAAGTTCACCCTGTCCTCGAGTTCCTCGTTGAACGAGCTTTGCAAATATTAGTACAATCGGCTCTTCAGCCTCGCAGGTCCTGTATCCTATAGATTCAACAAACCGTGGGTGGAAACCGTTTTTAAAAACTTGCGTCTGTATTAAAAAGGCACAGGTATTTTTATTTCCTGTCATGATTCCCTAAACAATACAGTGTAACACTATTTACATAGCATCTGCTATTAGATATTCTAAGTAATCTAGAAAGGATTTAAGGTTTCTGGAAGGATGTGCACAGTTTATACGCAAATAGTGCACTGTTTTCTCTAAGGGACTTGCGCATCTGTGGATTTGGGGTTCTGCAAAGGGTCCTGGAGCCCCTCCCCCCCCACACACATATGGATCTCCATCCTGACGCCCCTCTCCTGCATCCTTTGTGGAGTGGAATAGCAATGGTCAGCACTGAGGACCAGCCCGTTCCGGATCAGCCGCAAGGGCTCAGAGTGGAACATACACACGAGGTTGGTTCAAAGGACAGACCGGGCTTCTGACACCTGGGGGCTTTTCCACCTTCCGAGACAATGTCCTCACTTGGACAGCCGGGCCCACATGCACATCCTTCCTCGGTAACCCCACAACTCAACCTCCTGCCTGCAGTGGGTGGTTGTGAGTGGAGAGACCAAACGAACCCCAAAGACGCACCTGCCACAGAGCAGCTCAGACTGTGGAGCCATTGGTGCCTCTGCCTCCCGGAGGAATTCTTTCACTAGCAGGCTGGGTGTGAAGCTCGGGCACCAGAGGCGGGGTCGGCGTCCCTACTGCTCTGCCTTAGACGCCTTGCAGGCCTGGAAAAGGGAAGGGAGGGGAGGGATGGGCAGGAATGTCAGAGTATCAGTCTTGGATGTGTCCCCGCCGTGCTTGGCAGGGGGCTGGGGCGGACCATTCTCCAGGAGCTGATGCTAATCTGAGAGGGCGTCTTGCCCAACCAGGCTATCTCGTGTTCCCAGACTTGTCCAATTTTCTTCCCAAGGACAAGCAGCCAACGCTGTGCCCTCTTCGCAGTAAGGCTGTGCTGGATTTGGAGAGACAGCCCTGCAGGCATTGCAGTGTCTGTCCCCAATGTCATTCAAGAACATTCACCAAGCATAGCACTAGGCCAGGTCTGCACAGAAAGACTCTGAGATGCTTGGTACCCACTGGGACAAGAATGGCCGAGAAGCCAGGGCACGGTAGTGCATCCCTATAATCCTAGTACTTGGGAGGCTGAGACAGGAAGGTCACAGGTTCGAGGACAGCCTCAGCAAGTAGTGAAATTTTCATCAATCTAGTGAGACCTCATTTCAAAACATAAAATAAAATAAAATAAGGGTGGGGTTGTAGCTCAGAGGTAGAATGCCCCTGGCTCAATCCCAATTACAAGAAGAAGAAGAAGAAGAAGAAGAAGAAGAAGAAGAAGAAGAAGAAGAAGAAGATGATCATCAATGGAATAATTAGCAGTCACCGGGCATGGTGGCACTGTAATCCCAGTACTTGGGAGGCTGAGACAGGAGGATCACAGGTTTGGGGACAGCCTCAACAAGTAGTGAGACTCTCATCAATCAAGTGAGACCCTGTTTCAAAATAAAAAAATAAAATAGGTCTGGGTTGAATCCCCAGGAACACACACACACACACACACACACACACACACACGCACACGCACACGCACATGCACACACACACACACACCTGCAAAGGGCAGAAGGGAAGACAGGGATCTCATCAATCCATCTCCCATGGCCCAAGCAGATGTAATTCATGGCCCTGTGATTTCAACTGGGATATAACTTCAGAATCCTTCTTAACACTACGATACAGCAGGCAGCTACTAAGATACAGCACTAACGGCCAGGATAAAATTATTTTTCACCTCTTCCCTGGATCCTCACATTTTAAAACTGATCCACTGACATAGATAAATGTGGAACGGCTTCGTGGATACCTCGATAAGAAACATTTAGTGATTTGTAATAGCAGAGGCGATCATTTACCTTGCCCCGGAGTTAGTGGATTTTGCGGCACCGTGAGGCTTCAAATCAGAGCGCCTCGTGACTCGTGTCCTCATTGCAGTTGGGAAGATGCAGCAATCTTTGCTGGCCTCTCCCCGAGGGCCTCTGTCCAGGGCTCAGAACCTGGACAGATAAGACTGATGCCCCCACTTACCAAAGCCTGTCCCCCTCCGTCCTCAGCTGCTGGAGGCAGGTGGCCAGGCACGTCGGCGTCCAAGGTAGGCGGCGGCACTTGTAATAACCACACCAGAACGACAGGAAGAAGAGGAGCCATCCAGGGCAAACAGGGCTGTGGTCCCCATGGTCACAGGTCCTCCGTCCCTCCTTCCTTCCCTCCCTCCCTTCTTCCTTCCTTCCTTCCTTCCTTCCTTCCTTCCTTCCTTCCTTCCTTCGAGAGAGAGAGAGAGAGAGAGAGAGAGAGAGAGAGAGAGCTGCTGGGTGGACCATGGGGCAGGAAGAGAAAGCAGAGCCCTTTCCTACTTAGGGTTCCATCATTCTGGTGGGGGAGCACAGATGGTCAGGGCTCCTGGCCGAGCTGGTGAGGCTCCTGGGGGCCAGAGCAACTAACAAAAGCCCCCGCCAGCTCTCAGCCCAAGCCCGCGATGCTGTGGCGGCCTCTGGGTCACCGCTGGCCCGAGCGGCGCCCTGTCTCCTGTTCATGGCACGACCCGGCACAGAAGCCACTTGGGGAGGCAAGCCAGGAGGTGAGGAAGCTGGACTGCCCGGCCGGCTCAGCCCCGCGCTCTGGCAGGTCCCAGGCAGGGGCCCCTCCGGCTGCTGCCTCCCTGATGCGCGCCCACTTTGGGTTCTTCTGCAGTTGCCGGGGTGTCGACACAATCCTGACAGATACAGCCTCTTCTGAGATCTGAGGACCCAGCAAGTGTCCAGGGGGAAGGGGCTTCTTGGGGCCTCAGGCTTCCTGGGAGCGGGGAGTGGGAAGGATATTCCCACCCTGGCTCTGGTAAATGTCACCGGGGATGAAGGAGACCAGAGTCAGCTGCGGGACAGGGGTCCGGGCAGGTCAGCAGCGGCTGGCCTTGGAGCTCTGTACTGAGTATCTTTGTTGAAAGGACCAGGTAGGAGAGACTCTACTGAGTATCTTTGTTGAAAGGACCAGGTAGGAGAGACTCAGAATCAGACGAGTGACGCTCACAGAACCTGGAAATAAATCCCATGAGGAGCCTTGGGCTGGCTTCTGAAGAGCACGGGGCCAGGGGGACCAGGCCAACACCAAGGAGCTGTCTGAGGAGCTGCAAAGAATGCAGTGACCTCTCGTGTGTGTGTGTGTGTGTGTGTGTGTGTGTGTGTGTGTGTGTGTGTGTGTGTTACTGGGGATAGAACAACCCAGGGGCCTTCTACCTCTGGGCTACACTCCCAGACCTATTTTATATTTTATTTGGAAACAGGGTCTCACTAAGTTGCTGAGAGCCTCATGAAGTTGCTGAGGCTGGTTTTGAACCTGGGATCCTCCTGTCTCAGCCTCCCAAGCACTGGCATTACAAGCGTGCACCACCACGCCTGGCGCTATAGCCTCTCACCTCTGAGCTTCTGAGCTGTGTTTCTGCGGCGGACTTGAACCCACATCTGGTGTTGACCAACAATCCCACACTCCACTCCCCCACACCGTGGAGGAGCAGTGGCCCAATTCTGTCCAAACGGCCAGCGCTGCAAGAATCACTTCTATTTGGAAGGCATTAAGGTTCCAATTTGTAACAAATTTCCTTTTGTAAACCCAGTTGGCTTTGCAGATATGTGAATTTTGACAGCAGAGTCCTGCGTGCTGGGCCAGAAAGGAGGGCCCGGAAAGGAATTCCACATTTTCAGGTAAAAATCGACTATAGGAAAACTGAAAAGGGCTGTTGCTGTGAACTTGGAACGTGTGTGCATGTGCATGTGTGTACATGTGTGTATGCATGTGTGTGTACGTGTGCATGTGTGTACATGCATGTGTGTGCATGTGTGTGCGTGCATGCATGTATGTGTGGAATACAAGGCCTCTGTATGTTAGGAGACAGGGATGTGGAGGTCAGCTCCTGACAGCGCTGAGGACGCTGAGGCTGACAGTCAGACTGAGAGTAGCCGTCCGTCGGGGTGACCCAGTGCCCCACCCAGCTCCCGGCTCCACCCTGCTGGGTAGGTAATAGGCTGGCCCATGCACTCTGCTGACAAAATGAGTTTGGAAAGCTGCTGTGTGCCTTTTGGGGTCTCATGCTGAACTGTCCCCACCCCTGGCCCACTGAGGCAGAGGTAGGCTCAGTCAGAGGAGCTTCCAGAAGAAGTGGAGTTTCAGCCCAACAGGGCTAGAAAGCCGCTACAGCGGTGCCATCCTGTCCCCGCTCCCCCGGGGGCCTCTTCTACTCAATCCCAGGCTGCGGGGACGCAGGGTGGGCCTTGGGAGCCTGGTTGGCTTTGCACATTAATCTCCGCTCCTGACGGCTTGGGCAGAGCAGGCTACAGGCTTTTGACTTGTCTGAGGGTTTTTGGTAGATGTCCCAGCGCTTGATCAATATGGCAGCTCTGTCCTCATTAAAGTCCTGGCCAGGGGCATGAACCAACCTGCTGGGCGCCTCGGGTCCTGGGGTCCTGGATCTCTGCCGTGGGCTTCTGGGGGCTCCCCGGGGTCAGGGCAGTGTGTGCAGCAGGGGCTGGGTCTGCTGGGTCGTGCCCATCCGTGCAGAGGACACGGGCTGAGTTGCAAAGTCAGCGGCCGGCCAGGTGGCTGAGCCTGGCTGTAGCCAAGCAAACAGCAGGAGGGCAGCGGGCAGCTCCCCGGTGCCCACTGGACTGTGGCCAACCCGGCCTCTCCGACCCGGCTTCCCTGCATGGAGCCCAGGCGGGCAGGCATGGGCAGGGGCGGTGTGCGCCGTGGGGGTTGGGAGAGGAGCTTGCAGGAGAGTGGAGAGAGAGAAGGCTGTGTCAGTCCTCTTGGACAGAGGTGACAGTAAATGCATATTTATTTATTTGTTTATTTATTTATTTAGGGGTCTGGGGGTTGAACCTAGGAGCATCCCACATTCAAGCTACACCCCCCAGCCCATTTTATTTTTTATTTTGAAACAGGATCATGCTGATGGTGTAAGAAAACCCCAAAGGGACGGGCCTCTCTTACCAGGTCCTTTGAACCGCACACGCCTGCCTGGCCGAATCCAGGAGTGGAGGGCGTGAGCAGACCTCCGTCTCTCCAAGTCTCAGCTCCTGACTCCAGTAGCTGAGGCAGGATGGCAGCCGGTGGCTCCATCCCAGGAGAAGACCAGCTTTTCTTCCCCAACCGATAAAAGCTAAGTTCTGGGCCTGAATCGAGTCACCTGGGCATCTTCACACCAACCCTGCACCCACTGGTTGCCAGCTCCTGGAGGGGGAAGTGGGACTGGCTCCACAGGGGATGGGATGGAAGGAAGGATGATGCAGCCCCGGGCCTGAGAATGAGCCTGGACGTGAGCAGACCGGGGAGTGATGGCCGCCCACCGCTGGGGCTAGCGTCAACGTGGGTGGATCAGGAGCTGGTGGTCCTTGGACAGAGGTGTGTTCAAGAGGGGCCTGTGACTGCAGGGTACAGGAAGTGTGTGGGGGTGCCCGTGTGTGGACAGGTGATTGCTGAAGGTCCATGCCGAGAGAGAAGAGACTGTGCCCTGAGCAGTAGGCACAGCCATAAGGAAGCCCCATGGCCCTGCCCTCAGGAGGGTTCCAGTGGAACTAACAAGCGTGCTCCCCTCTGTGTTGGGGGTCGGGGACATCTCAGCCACAGATCTGCACAAGCCCTACCCACAATCGCCCACAGACACCACGGGGCTTTCTGCATGGCGTGTCCTTGGATCTTCTCCATCTTCCCGGGCAGCAGGTGAGGCCCATATGATTGGATTCTGTTGAACAGGTGAGGTAGGGTGGCGCAGTGCCTCGTAGCAGGTAAACGGGCCACCTTTGGGACCTGGCTTGGATTCTGGGATTTGCCACTTATTAGCTTGACCGCATGCTCAAACTCTGTGCCTCAGTTTCCACGTTTGCCAGAGAGCTGACGCAGCACACAGGATGAGGTGGACAGGGACATGTGGCGAGCTGAGCAGGTTGCCAGGTGTCTTGTAGGAAGGGACGTCTGGAGCTGCCATCTTGGATTCTTGGTCTCAGTCGTGGGGCCCCGGCCAGTGGCTTCTGGAGCCTCTGGCCACAGGCGTGCTGCTCTGATTTCAGTTTTGCAGCGGCAGGTTCTAGAGCTCTTCTGCAAACACCCCTCCTGCAGCCTGGAGTGGAAGTGAGCCCGAGACCCTGTGGGACCGGCTGATGCTGAGCTGGTGCTGCCGTGCCGCACTGTTATTAGATAGTCCAGCTGACACTGCAAGTCTGCATGGAGCTGGTGTGTGGCCTGGGAGGCCCTGCTCCCATTAGCTCACCCCCGCCCCGACACACACACACACACACACACACACACACACACACACACACACATGCCGGGTGGGGGCGGGGCCGAGGGTTGGGTGCTTCTCTTCCTCAAGAGGGGCAGATAGAATAATTGGGAAGATGGAGGCGTGGGCTAAGGCAGTGAACAGAGACAGAGAATCCAGATGGACAGTTTGCCTGCAGGGGAAGAAGGAGACCTCAGTGCCCTGCTACTCAGAGAGGGGGTCCGTGGGCCAGCTTCGTCCTCGCCTGGGAACCTTGTTAAAAATGCAGATCCTCAGCCATACCCTAGGCTTCTGGCGTCGGAGCCTGCCTCATAATGAGTTGCTGAAGGCACACACATGTTTGCAAGCACTGTGTTAGCTACTGTCCACCCTGGGAAGGCTTCGGTTTCCCCAGCATCCAGGGAGGAAAAAGAAAAAGAAGAGAAAGAGCGTCTACCAGACGCTCAGAGGCCTAAGCTCTGTCCCCGCTGACAGCCATGCCTGTTAGGGAGGTTCTTGCCACTGGGAAATGATAAAGCCAAAAGCAAATTATCAGAGATGCAGCACAGTGAAACACTTTGACTCCTCGGCCATACAAGTCATATCCGAGTGCTTGGTAGCCGCTGTGGCGCACGGCTGCCATATTGGGCAGCCCAGATCTGAGGACACGAGCAGCATCATGGAAGGCTCTCTTGGGCAGCGCTGGTTGGGCTTGATTGTATATCCAGGTGTGTGTCCATCCAGGTGTGATGGCCCCAGCTCTCACTGAATGGCAGCTTCCCTCTTGGGGAGGCAGAGAGAGTGGGTGTCCAGGGGAGACCTTGAGGGACAGATGTGCAGAAACTGGGATGTGGGGAGCGGGGTGAGATCAGCTCAGGATGTGCCTGCATAGAATCACCAGTGAAATCAAGGCTTGCTTGGTTAAGGCGGGAAGTCCTGGGATGGAGTCAGAGGTCATTTAGCTCAAACCTCCCCCTCATTATCACAAGCCCTCGTTTAATAAGCAGAGACCTAGGAGCCAGAGAAGGTGCAGTGTCTAGACTTGAGGGTTGGGTTTGGGACTCCAAGCCCAGCATTTGACTTCCTCTACTGGTAGGAAACTAAAATAGACTAGGATGAGGAAGGTGAGCAGGAGGTGCTGGAGAAGAGATCAGAGAGGGCGTGAAAGAGGGCCATTCTAGAACACAGGCTCCTAGGTCTAGACCTCGAGATCTTACGGCTAGAGTCTTGGTGGGAAATAGAGGGATGTGACCAGGTCGGAGAGGTGCTGGGCCTTCTGGGCAGGACCAGGAGATGGTGGGCACCAGGGGGAGGAGGACCCAGACCAGGAAGGTCCTGGCTTTGTCCTCAATCATTGTTCTATTCCATGACTCCTTCATGAGGCTGAGCCTGGAGAATTGCTCCCCAATAGCCGTGTTCTCTTCCTCCCTGGCCACATGTCTATCCAGGGGACTGAGGTCTGGTCCCACGGGGAGGGAGAGACCCAAACTGGGCAGCAGGGATGCTGCCACTTCCAGGGCTGGGCCCTAAAAAGCACTTTGTTCCCTTGCAGTCCAACCAGATGACACAGTGAAGACCTTTGCCTTGCAAGACAGCTGGGACACTGGCTGGGAGGTGCCTTGTCCCCAAAACATCCCAACTGGCCCACTTTAGACTCTAATTGCAACACACACACTCCTTTATTCTACTAACACCACTAAGAACTTGGGGGATGTTTGTTATAGCAGCAAGTCTACCCTGACTAATACATTGGGTTTGGAGTATGCTCTGAAATTCCCATTTCCCCACCAGATATCACAGCCTCTGCAAGATCTTTGTGGATTTCTGAAGGGCCATTCCCTACCTCTTCCTCTTCCTCTGTATTCCTCTGTTCTCACTTCTTCCTGTCTAGGAGCTTTGTGGTTGACTCCCTTGGCCCATTAGACCCCCAAGTCCAGGACAGCCAGGTCCTATGAAGGTGGTCCCAGGTTACTGTTATATTCATGAGGTATCAGGGTACAGCAGATCCAGAGACCGGAGGACCCTGTCCTGCCTGGACACCTCCTCCAGGAAGCCTTTCCTGTGGCTCTGGGCTGGAACCATCCTGTGCTTTCCCACAGAATAGAGTCAGTAGATTCAGTGGTGCCCAGTTCTGTCATGGCGACCATATTGCAACATCCCATCCTATTCAATCCTTGATCGTGGTTGGCTTGTGTGGCTTGTTCCTGTGGGATCCAGAGAACTCTGATGCTCATACTGTGTGATCAGGGAGAGCCAGGAATATATATTCGCTGCAGTTGAAAGCTTCTGACACGATTGCCCAAGTCGCTCTCCTGATATTCATGCCCTGTGTGATTGATCTCCACGGTCTGAGTATCAGCTAGGCCTGGTGACTTGCTTCTAACAAGAACAGCGCGACAGCCAGGGGAGGTAGGTTTTGCAAGACTTGCTTGCTCTCTCAGAGGTACTCTCTCATTTTCTCTCTTGCCTGATCGACCTACTCACTCTGATGAAGCAAGCTGTCATGCTGAGGGGCTCAGGTGGCGAGGCACGAGGGTGGCTTCTGTCCACTAGCTAGAAAGAAAATAACACCCTCTATCTCACAACTCACGAGGATCTGCGTGCTGCCAGCAACCAGGGAGTGAGCTTGGAAGGGGTCCCGGCCCCGGCAGAAGCTTCCGATCAGATTCCAACCCCACCAATACCTGCAATGTCCCCTGGCCAGGGGACCAGCTGGCTTCCCAGGAACCGAGAGAGAATCACTGTGGGTTGTTTTAAGCTTGGAAGTCAGGGCTATTTATTTATGCAGCAATAGAGCACTAATACACCAATGGGGAGAAAAATGTAATGAAGAAGGGGAAATTGGTCCTTGGTTAGGCAAGGAGTGATGGGAGTTGGGTTGGTGAAGGAGAGCCAGTGGGAAAAGACAAGCAGTCAGGCAAATCCAGGGTGGGGACAGGGAGATGCTGGCGGGGGCCCTGTCAGGTGGGGCGGCCGAGGCATGGCCCCGGGGGCAGATCCTGTAGATTCGTGGGCCTCAGGTGGGTGACAGCTCTCCTACATCTGTGTTCCCAAGGATGACAAGCTCTTACACTCCATATTCTGTCCACGCAGCTATAAATATTAAAATGTGCCCGAGGAGAGATTGGGAAATAGGGCTCTGGGCATGACACAGGTCTGAGTGGTGGAGAGGAAACGGAAAGGAATTTTCCCTTCCTGTTCCTGCTTCGGTACGTTGATTGCAGAAGGTGCCGCAGGTGATAAGGCGCAGGGGGCTGGGCTCTGCGAGTTGTGAGGGAGGGCGGTGCCTCTCCTGGCCTTCCCCATGAGGCCCCCGGAGAAGTTGGAGCACATCCCCAGACCATCCTGGGTACTGCTACTGAGCAGAACTCATGGGTCCCAGTCTTGCTGGTCCTGCACTGAGGCAAAACCAGAAACCAGAGTCAGACAAAATCAAGTACAAATAAAGTCAACAGGCGGAGTACTCTTTTTGTGTGTGTGTGTGTGTGTGGTACTAGGGATGGAACCTGGGGGCATTCTACTTCTGAGCTTCAGCCTCAGTCCTATTTTTTTTATTCCTTATTTTGAAACAGGGTCTCACTAAGTTGCAGAGGGCCTCACTAAGCAGCTGAGGCTGGCCACGAACCTGGATCCTCCAGTCTCAGCCTCCCAAATGCTGGGATTACAAGCGTGCGCCACCATGCCTGGCTCGGAGTACTCTTGTGCGGGGTGTTCTGGAGTTCTTTTGCCCAGGGTCTGAGCTCTGTAGCCGCAGGAGAAGCCCCAATGACATCTGCTCCTTCTTCATCTTCATACCCTAGTCTTCCTCTCCATCTATTTTCTGGGTAGTTTTCTTTTCCCCCCACCCACCAGCTTCTTTTGCATCTCTCCACACCGTTCATTGCCTCTCACCCAGCAATTGCCCTGCCTGTCCGGGGATTCCTGCTTCTCTCTCTTTGCCCCCAGTTCCCCTTGGATCCATCCTGCTGGTGGATCCACTCTGGGATACTACTACACATCTATCATTTCCTAGTCAAAAGTCTTACAGCCAGGTGTGAGGGCGCATGACTGTAAGCCACTGCAGTACTTGGGAGATTGAGACAGGAGAATCACAGGTTCAAGGCTAGCCTCAGCAACTTAGCAAGACCCTGTTTCAAAATAAAAAATAAAATAGGACTGGGAGTGTAGCTCAGAGGTAGAACACCCCTGGCTTCAATGCACAGTACCATAAATACATACATACATGCATAAATACATTTTGCCTTTGGGACAAAATTATCTTATTTTTGTCCCAAACCAGTGGTGGGACCAATTCCAAAACTGGTCTGACACACAGGCCCTCGGTAACCCTGGCTATCACTCTGGCTGGCTGGTTCCTGTGCCTGCCCTCTGCCCAACTGTCACCTCTTTTGGTACCTTCCTCCCAGCCCAGCAGGACCTGACCAACTCCCACCCACGTGTTTCCCTGTCCAAATTCTACCCCTCCTTCTTCGAACCCCGGGTCAAATCTTACCTCTCAGCAAATCCAAGCCCTGACAACTAAAGCCCTACGCTCTCTTTCTCTGTCCTCTGAACTCTGTACAATTTCAGTCTGTGCAATTTATTTGTTAATTCATCATGCACTGTGCTGATTGGAGACATACCCCCGCCCCCGCATGTGGAGAGTTAACTCTTTGGGGCGATTGAATTTTGCTGGCTCCTACCTGGGCTTCAGTGAGTGTGTGTGCTGCATTGCCTGCAGAGCTGAGAACGGTCATGCTAGGGAACAAGGACTTTATTGCATTTTATTCTCTCCATAGGTCCTGGGACATTGTTCTCCCCAATTTCCCTCATTCATTCATTCATTCATTCATTCATTATCCATTCATTCCTTCATTGGCATCTCCTTGGGGAGGTGTCTTTTCAGGGACATCCTGCATGCTATTTCCTTGTGATTCTCAGGCTTCATTCTCTACAGTCATTCCTCCCACCACTGCTTGCAAGATACCACCAGCGTCCCCACCCTCTGTTGCCTCTCTCAGCTGCGGGTCCCCAGAGCCAGCTCCATGGGGGACCTCTCAGCTGCAGGTCCCGTGTGCCCGACAGACCCTCTGCGCTCCCCTCTTGTGTCTGTGGCCAGCCCCCTCTCATGATTGCATTACGGCCCACTCAGATAAACCAGGAGAGTCTCCCCATTTTAAGAACCTTAGCCTAATCACATCCGCAAAGCCCCTTTTAATGAATTTAACCATACAGAGTCAATCCCCACAGGTCCGAGGGCCCAGCTCACGTGTGTCTTTCAGGGGCTGGTGTTCTGTCTACCACGTCTCCTTTTGGCCCTCCGAGGCCCATGGATGCGTCTCTCCTCGCCCTACGCTCAGCGACACTGGATACAGCTAAGTTCCTCTCTCCCCATCCCTCCTCTTCTCATCCCACTTTGGGGGTACACAGTACTGTTGAAAATAGTGCTCCATGTCACTGGAGCAGGTGAGTGCAAAACCCCAGTTCACCCCAAAACTCTCTCTGAAGAATTGTCACTGGGGCGCTGGTGTTGCGTTCAAACCGTTTGGATGAGGATGGGCAGCAGTTTCCTGGGGCGCTGACTATCAAACTCCTGTCTCTTGGTCTGGAATGATGGGTGCCTCATGCTGAAGAGGGGACAGGGATCAGGTCTTACGCTTGTTGTCACCCTGCACAGTACCAAAGAAGGGACGCATGCTGGCCTGGGCGCCCACGTCTATCAGACCAAAGCTGGGCCCTGGCTCACCCAGCCCAGGAGGTGCGGTGCGGAGGAGGAGAGCTCACCGGTGGTCAGGATCTGTGTGCTTTGCAGACAAGCAAGGGCAGACACCGAGATGGCCAATCTGTCACTCCATGCTTGGGGACAGGTATAGAAGAAAAGACACCAAAGAAGGACCCAGTTGAAGAGAGGAAGAGTCCCTGGGAGAAAGAAGAAGTGTAACATGAGCAGAAGGAGCGTGTCATTTGCAATCAAAAGAACCGGGTGCAAGCCCCAACTTGCCCTCTCAGTGTGACCTTAGGGGCACCACTTACCAGCGAATAACAATACCTCCTTGTAGGATGGTCTTGGAGATCAATGGGAGGAGGGATAGGGCTGAATTCCATACGTGTTTCTATATGCAAAGGCGTTTTGTTATTCCTACCCACAAAGGGTTGAACAACCCCCTGTGATATTAGAAGCTTCCAGAACCCAATAAGGGCTGGTGACCACTATTACTCCAGACTCTTAAGGAGAGAGAGAAGAGGTAGCAGGAGGAACCCCCAAAGTCATTCACCTGTCGTGAAGGGACGGGGCGGGCCAGAGGCTCCGTAGCCTCACTCGGGTGCTGTTTGTTATTCTTGGGCAGAAAACCCCGGACCTGCCTCCGCTAGAGGCGGGCTGCCTGGAGTGACATCTTGACAGCATGACGGATGGTGGCCAGGCACGGTTTCTGACACCCACGCACAGACTCTGCATTCTTTATCTGAGAGCTGCTGGCGGCACGAGGCTGCAAATAAGCAATCCAGTTACAGGGATCCCTGATAAAATTCCATTATGGGCCCCGGAGACAATCACGCTGGATTCAATAAGGCGGGCAGGCTGGGAGGCGAAGGGCATGCTGGGAGCTGAGCGCGGCCACTGGGGAAATTCCCCCCGGGGCCTGCGGCTCTCACAGCAGGAATTCCATGGACGTCGCCAGTCTGATCGCAGACCCAAACCGTCTCTGACATCCAATTGTCTCTGCCATTTGGAATACGATGGAAATTACTCGGGGAGGTAGCCGAGGGCCATGCTTGCTGCCAGGAGACCTGGACCCGGGCGTTGGAGCTTTATACTGAGATGCAGGTTTCTCCCTTGGGGACTTGTCACAGGAGCCACCAGCCCCCTTGCTTGGTTCACTTTTTTGGCCTCCAGTGGATTCATCAGGGCCCGTTGAGGTCCAGCGGTGACTGCATGGCCCCCTGACCCCGAGGGATTGAGGAACACTTGCCTCGTAATCCCCGTGTCATGCCTGTGGCTACTGGGGACGTCATCTGGGCAGATGTGAATACAAAATGCAACCTTTCACCACTTCCCAAGAACCTCCCACTGGCCTTGGGAATATTGAGTTTAATAAGAACGAGGGAGCTGGGCGTGGTGGAGCATGCCTATAATCCCAGTACTTGGGGGACTGAGACAGGAGGATCACAGGTTTACCGGTAGCCTCTGCATCTTAGTGAGACCCTCAGGAGACCCTGTTTCAAAATTAAAAAAAAAAAAAAAAAAGAAATAAAGTTGGGGATGTAGCCCAGAGGTAGAATGCCCCTGGGTTCAATGCCCAGTGCTGCAAAATAAAATAAAATAAAGCAAAATAAAATAAAATAGTAAAATAGAATGAGGGAAGCCAGGCATGGTGGCACACACTTGTAATTCCAGTACTTGGGAGGCTGAGACAGAAGGATCACAAGTTCAGGGCCAACCTCAGCAATTTAGTGAGCCCCTCAGCAATTTAGTGAGATCCTGTTTCAAATAAAAAGATAAAAATAGAGTTGAGGATGTAACTCAGAGGTAGAATGTCTCTGGATTCAATGCCCAGGGCTGCAAAATAAAATGAAATGAAATAAAATAAAGCAAAATAAAATAAAGTGAAATAAAGCAAAATAAATTAGTAAAATAGAATGAGGGAAGCCAGGCATGGTGGCACACGCTTGTAATCCCGGTACTTAGGAGGCTGAGACAGGAGGATCGCAGGTTTGCAGCCAATCTCAGCAACTTAGTGAGACCCTGTTTCAAAATAAAGAATAAAAATCAGTGCTGGGGATATAGCTTGGAGGTAGAATGTCCCTGGGTTCAATCCCTAGTATTGAGAAAAAAAAAAAAAAAAAAAAGAATGCGGGATGGACCATCTGCCAGCCTCTCCCGCTCCTGTTTCCCCTTACCTCTGACCCCCTGCGTCTCCGCTCCCCCATCAAAGCACCTGCAGACTCCTCCTTTGTCATCTGTGGGATGGCTCTTCCTCATCAGGCTTCAGAACCCCAGCTTCTAGCTCAAGCACCTTGCCGAGAAGTTGTGAAACGAGGCCGTTCTCTGTCTAAGAGGAATCTCCCAGCAGCGCTGCAAGGAGGCCGCTCGCCCATCTCTGCCCAGACCACAGCTGGGCCTCACTGGGCGGGGCCCATGGAAGTGTTGTGTGTGTGGGTGCACTCGGTTCTCTCTGTGAGGCGGCTACAGTGTGCAACCCCATTTCAGAGACGGGATAACTAAGCACAGGTAAGTTAAATCCCTGACAAGATCATAGGGAATCTGGCTCTGCCTTCTCGTCTTCACTATTAATTATTACCCTGGACACAGGTGGCTCCTCGGGCCCTGGCTCAGCCCTCCAGGGGCAGCAAGTGGGCCTTTCCCACCAGTTTCTACTAATAACTTCCTCCCCAGCCACCCTGACCGTGTGTTGCTCCCCAGGGCAACGCCAAGGCCAGTTTGCACTCTGACCTCGCTTGCTCCTGCTCTGTGCTTTGACCCTGGCTGACCTCTGGGGTGAGCACCGTCCTCCATACAGGCAGCTGAGAAGGAGAGCAAGCGGTGAGCACTGTTTGATCTTCTCTCCAGGCCGGGAGCCTGCACCCCGGCTTGGTTAGGGCAGGGCCTGCTCCGATGGGCCTCAGGAGCACACCTGGGACTGCACGATCGCAGCATTGATGATAAAACAAACTTCGGGCCTGGCTGTCGCTCAGTGGTAGGACGCTTGCTTAGCATGTGCAAGGCCTTGGGTTCTATCCCCAGAATCACACACTACTGCTACTACTACTAGTACTACTAATAAACAAATAAGTAAATAAATAAATAAGCCTTTCTGCCCGATTCTGGACACTGCTTTTGCTTCCAAGCATCCCAGTATCCAGATTCCTAATTTGGGTCCATTCCTGACTTCTGGTTTGTGCCCGTTCTCCTAATCCTTCCTGACATCCCAGATTTTTTTGGGGGGGATGGTGGTACCAAGGATTGAACCCAGAGGCATTCTACCTTTAAGCCAGACCCCCAACCCAATTTTATTTCTTATTTGGAAACAAGGTCTTGAAAGGTTGCTGGGAGCCTCACTACTTGCCAAGGCTGTCCTTGAACCTGTGATCCTCCTGTCTCAGCCTCCCAAGTACTGGGATTACAAGCGTGTACCACCATGCCTGGCTCAACATCCTAGAGTTCTGATCTCATGTTCCATGTTGATATCTGCTAACATGGGGAACCTCACCCTGCAGAATGGGGACCCAGCCTGTAGCAACAGCCTGTGGTGTGTGTGTGTGTGTGTGTGTGTGTGTGTGTGTGTGTGTGTGTGTGTGTAGGGAACATCGGGAGGAGGCTAGGTAGCTAGACACACCCAGCATAAATTCCATGTCCTCCATCTGCTGGCTGTGGCCCTGGGAAGCCACCAGACCCCCCTTCTCTTTGCTCCTCCACAAGCAGGTGGCAATGGCTTCCTGGTTCAGAGTGCTGCTGCAGGTCAGCCATGAAAGCGGCCTCGCAGACTCCATTTCCCCTTCTCTTGAGTCACGCAGGCTCCTTCCCTTTCTCCTCGTGAGCCTGCTCTGGGCTCTGGTCCCCAGACGGAGCATCCTTACGGCCGGTCAGTGTCCTCACCTCCCCCACCATCCCTGAGCCCCCATGGTAGGAGAAGCCAGGATGGGGCGTCAGTGCCAGAGGCTGGGGCCTTTCCTCCTGCGGCTCCTGTCCCACCTGCTGCCTGGGACTGAGGGTGACAGAACACGCCAGGCCGTGGCCACGCAGAAGGACAAAAGAGAGAGATGGAAGCTGTGGGATGTGTACACTGGGCGGTCGGGCCCTGCCCTTGACCCCAGTGCGCTCTTTGACCCCTGCGTGCCCCCTCTGCTGCTGAACTGTGTCCCTTCAAGTTCAGATGTCGAAGCCCTGACCCTCCTCGGTTCCTTAAAACATTGTCAGATTTAGAGATAGAGTCTTGAAAGAGGCAATTAAGTTAAATCGGGGCCATGAGGGCAGTCCTTAATTTAATATGACTGGCATCCTTATTAGAAGATCACACACACACACACACACACACACACACTCACTCACACACAAAGAGGTCAGGATGTGAAGACACAGGAGAAGATGCCAGGAATAAGCCAAGGAGAATCCTGAGAAGGAACCGAGCCTGCTGACACCATGACCGTGGACTTCCAGAGTCCAGAACCACGGAGGACATTTCTGCTTGTCTAAGCCGTCCGGCCGGTATGCTTTGTTACAGCAGCTGCGGCAAACTCATTCATGCATGAAGCCCAGCATCTGGGTAGGTGACGGCCCAGGCTTCTGCACCTGTGTGTGTGTGTGTGTATGGGGGGGGGGCACACCAGCACCGTGTGCACAGGTGACAGCTGAAAGCAGAGAGGTGGCGGGCAGCAGAGGTGAGGCGACCCCTAGAAGTGCAGAAGGATGCCAGTCCGCCTTTTCTCTTTATTAGAATGGAAACCTGAAGGGGGATTGGCGAGGAATGTGGATTGGGCAGGACCTACATAGGCTGGGAAATCATCCCGTGAGTACGGAGCCCAGACTGATGCTCTGTCGACCCCTGGAGGCCTGCCCCTCGTGCTCAGACCCTCTGGGACACAAGAAACCAGAGCCCTTCTCGCCATTCCCCACTTCCAGGATGAGATTCCCTCGCCTCCACTGGCAGCTTCTGCCTTCTTGGTCCTGGTCCTGGTTCTGGTTCCTCTTCTCTCACTTTGTTTACCCCAGCTCCATGGAGATAATGGTTCCTGTCTGCTCATCTGTGGCTCATGAGTAACTTGAGTGTACACATTCATTTCCTAAAGAGAGAGAGAGAGAGAGAGAGAGAGAGAGAGAGAGAGTGTGTGTGTGTGTGTGTGTGTGTGTGTGTGTGTGTGTGTGTGTGTTGGGGGTAGAGGTGTTCTGTGTCCTTCTGGAACACAGAAGGATAGGACACTCTGCTCCTGCTGTATCTGGGAGCCAGAGGTTTCCTGAGGTTGCTGGATGCTGAGCTCATCTCCCTATTTCCTTGCCCCTCAGAATCAACAAACCTGCTTGTGAGCCTTTAAGAATTACTTGAGAGGCCTGGATACGATTTTATACTCTGTGTTTTTTTTTTTTTAATTTTTGAAGAAACACATGTTTAGCAACATTCACACTGCTTTGTTCTCTGAAGGACTATGAAAGAATCAAACTCAAATGTTTTCTTGTGTTGTCTCCCAAATACAAATTTTAGTGTAAATTGTTTTTCTGAAGCTATCTCCTCCTCCTCCTCCTCCTCCTCCTCCTCCTCCTCCTCCTCCTCTCTCTCCCTCCTCCTTTCCTCCTTTCCTTCTCTCTCTTCCTCCTCCTTCCCTTCTTCCCTTCTCTCCTCTTCCTCCTCCCCCTCTTCTCCTTTTATTTTTTCCTGATGTGTACCTTGTGTCAAATGTTTTTCTGAAGCTCAACAGCCCCATATGGAAAGAAGTCCCCATCTGGGTGAGGCACATGGCACATTTCCCCTTGGGAAGGCCTTGGCAGCAGCTGCCACACTGGTGACCCGGGCTCCTTACTGACCAGGAGATGGTGGAGGAGGGCGGTGCCTGGGCAGGTGGGGACAGAGGCATCATAACTTGCCCCATCAACATTCTGGGGTGGTTCCTCCTTCCCCTCCTTCCCAGCAGACAGCGGTTTCCTCCCTAGCTGATCTCTGCTTCCTGCATGCCCCCCTCCCCAACACCCCAGTGGCCCCTCTCTAGCACTTTTGGCCAACATTCTTCTCTTCTTGCCTTTACCACTAACACAGCTCTGAGATAGCCCTCTTCCCTACTGCATCTCCTCCTCCTTGGGCCCCTCCTTCCCCCCCATCCCCAACCTGGACAAGCAGATCATCCATCCTGCTGATTCTCCCTGGCCTCTTCCAGCCCCATCTTAGTCCATTTCTGTGACTATAACAAAATGCCTGATACTGGGTGATTTATAAAGAAGTTTCAAGGGTTCATAGGTCTGGAGGCTAGAACATCTAGAAGCAGCATCTGCTCCGCATCTGGCAAAGGCCTTCTAGCTGTCTCCTAACACAGCGGAGGGCACCGCATGGCAGGACAGAGCCAACGTGCTTTCAGCTCCGGTCTCTCTTCCTCTTGCGGTCAAGCTACGAATGTCCTCAGGGTCTAGCCTCATCCTAATCTCCTCCCCATCTCCACATACCATTGATGTAGGCATGAACCCGAGAATTAATTTTCCAATACTAGAACTTGGAAGGAAAGCATTCAAACCCTAGCAAGCCTCCTCGTTTTCTCTTGATGGGAAGTTTCTATCAGGACTGGCAAAGCTTTCCAGTGCCCCGGAAGACATGGGAGGGGCTGCTGAGGAGGGCACCAAAGATGCCAGCCCTCCTCCAGGCCCAGCCATCATTGGGTGACAGCCGGGGCTCCCCCCAGGTCTCAGGAAGGTCAGATGAGGAACTGCGGCGGGATCGTCCCCAGATCAGTCCGCACAACCATTTGCATACTCCCATCTCAGGAAGGGCTACGCACCTCCTCCATCCTGCCGGCACTCACCTGGTCTGCTGTCACCACACGGCTGACTGGGTCACTGTCACGCCAACTCCCTAGCAGGGGATTTAATCAGACTCTTGGCTATTAGTCCCCGAGTAGTAATTGAAGTGGGCTGATTGGGCCCATCTATTAGGCCCCGGGAACAGTGGGGAGACGGCGCTCAGAGCATTTCCTCCGCCTGCTAATCTATCTGTCTGGCATTTTATCTGGAGCCCTGAGCTGGTGCTTGAGCACTGTGAAGCACGTTACGGTATTATTATTACTTAGCACTTATAACGCATTTCATCAATGAGAGGGCCGGGCGGGCGCGTGGCGGGGCGCAGGACTGCAGATGAAGAGATAGGGGCCTGGCGCTGGCTGCGTGACTTCCGGCACCTGCGTCTGTGGCTCCTGCGATCTGGTTATTAGTTATGTCTCCTCCAGGAGAAAACTACCTTCTTTCTCCGGGCCAAAGGGGAGTCAGGGCCCGGAAGACACAGAGAGGGTCCCAGCTGGAGGGAGGACACACAGGGGAGGGCTTGGCTTGGGCTCCTCCAGAAGCAGACCCAAGACAAAACAGAGAGTGAAGGAAGGGCACAATCCCAAAAACACCCATGAGGAGTGGGGGACAGGGACGGGAAGAATGGATACTGTGGTCCTGAGCAGCCCTCATTCCACCAGGAACTTGGGGGGACTGTGAAGAACACCTCAAAGTTGTTCCAGCCATGGGAGGAAGCAGCTGGAGTTTTGCATTTATTTATTTATTTATTTATTTATTTATTTATTTATTTATTTATTTGCAGTACTGGGGATTGAACTCAGGGGCATTCTACCTTTGAGCTACACCCCCAGCCCTATTTTTTATTCTTTTATTTTTGAAACCGGGTCTCACTAAGTTGCAGGGTGCCTCACTAGGTAGCTGAGGCTGGCCGCGAAACCCGGATCCTCCAGTCTTAGCCTCCCGAATGCTGGGATTGCAAGCATGCCCCACCACACCCGGCTATTTATTATTATTATTATTATTATTATTATTATTATTAATTATTATTATTATTAATTTTATTGTGGTGCTGGGGTTGCACTCCAGGGCCTCATGCCTGCGAGGCAAGCACTCCACCACTGAGCTGCACCCCCACCCCAAAGCCAGAGCTTTTATTCTACTATCTGGTCTTGGCTACGGCTCTTCCCAGGGGCACTAGCTCCCCAGCCCTTGGAGTCCAGGCTCTTTGCCAGGCTTAGAAAAGCCCTCGGCTGGACACACACACACATGCTTGCAGATGAGGGCCGGGCAGGGGGTGGCAATAGCTGTAGGGGCTGGACAGCCGTGTTCTGTCTTGATCAGAGGATGCGCCTGGGGGCGAAGCAGCCCTCCTCCCTCACCTCCGCTCCTGCCAGCTCCTACCGTCCCCTGCACGCATCTCAGAGCCTGAGGCCATGCTGCAAAGTCCCCGCCAGTGCGCAGAGGACTGGGGGCTCTGTCCAGCTGCTCTGCCTTCTTTGGACCCAAAGGGGGTGCACAAGGAGGAGGCAGAGACATGCTGGGTTCCAACCCTGGCTAGGCTGGGCAACCTGGAGTGGGGGGGGGGCAGTGACTTCCTCTCTCTGACCCTTAGCTTCCTCATCGGTGAAGTGGGCGTAATTATGCCGCTAGCAGGACCATATGCAAGCGTGCCATGGGACAGTATCATAAAGTGCCCGGTTCAGTGCAGCTCGAGACAGGAGCCCACATGTAATCCAGGCCCTGTGGTTTCATCCCCGGCCCTTCCCCTGCCCAGGCCCCACTTGGAACATTTGGGGTGACAGGGTTTCCGCCAAAGCTCACATTCCCAGGGGGAGGACTCCCTGCTCCTAGGATACTTGGCATCCATTCCAGGCCCAAGGCAGGGGAATGCCGCCATGGCCACTCCCCCCTTGCCTGATGCCTGGGGTAGAAATGTCACTGCAGTCACCAGGCCAAGACAGAGTCGGGCCGCATCCCCTCAGGGGCCAATTTATGCAGCAGCTTAAATATCTTTTAAAACTCCTTTCCCTTTGTGCAGATGTGTGGGAAGCAGCGGCAGCGGCTGCTGGAGGCTCCAGGTTCCTCTTCAAAAGACATCCCCCTGGGCGGGTGGAAAACTCACTAGGAAAATCTCTTTTCCTCTTTTTCTTACAGATATTTTCTTGGTGGCAGAATTCTTGCTCCTGCCTCAGCCCCCGGCTTCCACAGAGCAGCCTGGGAGCCCCTGGGGAACAGACCTTAAGTTCCCCCTCCCCTGAAGCTTGCGGCAGAAAGACTCCCAATGACCCTCAGGGCCCCGCCACCTTCTTCCCCTCTCCCTTCTGCTTCCTCCTGGCCACGTGCTTGATGTGGGAAGCCTGTCTTCACGGTCCAATAAGTGTGTCGATAGTGGGAACTTGGTGTCTCTCTATCCAGAGGGTGACACATCTGGGAGGTGCAGGACCCGGCGGAGGCCTGGCTGGGGGCTGCTGCCTCGTGGCCAGGGGTGAGCAGTGTCCGAGCTCCCCGCTAGGCTGCCTGCTGGCCCAGGTGGGCTCTGAGTGGTGTCTGCGCTGGAGGAGATCCATCAGGGCTGAAAGGGCTGGAAGCCCTTCATCATATTAAGGACCAATTCGGTGTGGATTAAGAGGACACAGCATCCGTTCTCAGGAGGCTGGGGAGGCCATCCATCCTCCTGCAGCAGCTCGGGCTGGGGCGGGGAGCGCTGGGCCGGGGAGGGAAAGGGCCCAGGCAGCAAAGTGGGGAAGAGGAACCTTGTCGAGCGCCCCACAAGAGAGGCCCCAGGGGTCTGGAGTGGCTCCCCCTCCCTCTCCCCGCAGTGCCAGGTACTCGGACTCGTGCCCAGAGCCATCTTTTCTGCCGGAGCCTGGAAATGCTCAGTGGCCCTTGCTCTTTCTGAAGATCATGCCATCCCACTGCCCTCCAGGCCAAGGGTCTGCCTCTGATGGGGGTATTGCCAGCCACCTTCCCCTTTTGTCTACACTGGCTGCATCGTGGTCTGGGGCAGTCTAGGGAGAGCCAGGCCTAGAGGAAAGGCCACCTCGCCCCAGCGGGGTCGGCCAGGAGCAAAGACCAGGGAACTGGGGAAATTTGTTCTCTTTATACTTTACCTTGGAAATGAGGAGCACGTGGGAGCCAAAGCTCTAGAGACTGCCCAGAAATTAGAGCCAGGAGTTGGAGGACAGGATGTGTTCATGAAGGGAAGGGTGCTTATCTTTTTTTTTTTTTTGTGGTACTGGGGATTGAACTCAAGGGCATACTACCTCCAAGCTATACCCCCAGCCCTATTTTTTATTCTTTATTTTGAAACAGGGTTTCACTAAGTTGTGGAGGGCCTCACTAGGTAGCTGAGGCTGGCTGCGAACCCGGATCCTCCTGTCTCAGCCTCCCGAATGCTGGGATTACAAGCGTGCGCCAACACGCCCAGCTGGAAGGGTGCTTATTGATTTCCTTTCATACACCAGGCACCGGGCCAGGCTCCACAGATATGCTCTCTCCTAAGGCGAGTATGGCACGGCGGTCTCGAAATTGGGTTCCAGGGTCCACGGAGCTGAGTGGGAACCTCGGCTCTCCTATTTTCTGCCAGGTAGCCTTGGGCAAGGGATCTAACCAACCTAAGCCTCCGTGTGTTCATCTGTAAAATGTCCACAGGTCTCCAAGAGCTGCCAGGAAGACCAACGCGCCCTGGCCCCATCAGGGCACACCCTGTTGGTGACAGCCCCTTCCACTACTAGTGACCACCTGATGCAGGGGTCGCGCCTTTATTTCTTTGGCAGATGTAGCCGCTGCGGCTCAGAGACATGAAGGAACAAGCTAAGACCACCGAGTCACACATCGGGGTCTCACGTCGCCGGCCCAGCTCAGACATCCTGCGGCCTCCACAGGGGGAAGAGATAAATGAACCCAGGGCCGGCGAGGCGCCCGCCGCTCAGCCACGTTGGCAAGGGCAGAGCAGCCGGGCTGCCGAGCTCCTGGCGGCCAACAGCGCTGGGCGGGGGCCTTTTTCTTGAAGCTGGCGGATTTGCTGCTCCAAGATGGAGCCAGGCTGTGGAAGTCCTCTCCGGAGGACGGGACAGTATGCTCTCTTTAACCTTGTGTGAGGTTGTGTCCTTCAGTAGCCGGGAGAGGGAGGACAGGACGGGGGAGGCTGAGGAGGAGGTGGCGGAGGCGGAGGCTGCAGCCCCCGCTCTCTCTCGCACTCACTCACTCACTCACGGCAGAATTGACTCTGGATAAACAATTACAGTCTATTTACCTCAGACCATATGGTGTTGGGGAACAGGTGTGCGGGTAATGAAGAGCCCAGCTCCAATTAAGCGTCTGGGAACCCGGCCGGATTCCTGCTGCATCTCTGGCTTGGGCTGAAGCCCACTTACAAATGAGAGCTAAAAGGACGGAGGGCTTGTGGGGGTGGCGTGGCTCCGGAGATGCTGGGCTGGGACCCTGTAGGTGCCTGAGATGGGTGTGGGCCGATCCTGCTGGCTGGGGTGGGGGTGGGGCAGAGCCCAGGGACTCTTTCCACCGCAACATCAGGAACACCTGGGAATTAAGGGGAATTTCACGGCCGCCATCTCTTGGCAAGGCTATGGGGTGCCTGTCAGAGCAGAAATCTTGGGGAAAAAAACCTCCTGGGAGCCTAGAAGCTGGGACAGGTCCTTGTCACTCTCGGCCAAGGTCCTTTCTACCTGGGCCTCCCCCTGTCCTGAACATCCAGCACATAGCTTTGGGGACCTCCTGTGTACTGAGCTAGAGACGGGGACGCGCCGGAGAACACAGCCCACGGTGGCCCCGCTCTCACGGCGCTTATATTTTAGGGAGATGGGAGATTTCAGACGTTTGGGGAGAGAAGAAAGACAAACAAATGAGTCACTGACACGAAGAAGGTAATTTCAGAGACTGCTACGTGCGAGGAAAGCAAATTGCGCCGGGTGCCTGATGAACTCCGAGCCCTCCTGGCAGGCCCGGCTCCCGCGGTTCTTCCCACATGCTCCCAGGGGTCGATTGGCAACTCCGCCAGGCTCGCCGGTCACTCCTGCCCGTGCCCCTTGTACTGCGAGCAGGTGGTTTGGCAAACAGCTGCTGCTGCGCCCCTGACCTGCCAGGCCGCTGACCTCCTCCTCCTCCGGGGCAGGGAGGGTGTCCGGCTCCTCTGCCTTTTGAACCACTGTGCGGGGTCGGTGAGAAGGAGGGAGGGTTTGAAGGAATGATAAAGCAGATAGGCCTGAAGCTCTGCAGCCCCAGCCCCTGGGAGGGTCGTGTGGCCTGCTGGGAAGACAGCGTCCACTCTGGCCTCAGAAGACGGAAAACCGCAACCTGGGAGGGTGCCAGGCTTCGGGAAGAGTCCTGGGCCTCATCTGATCACGGAGCTGGGCAAGGTGCCCCTTGCAAGTGTTCTGGAGGCTGCAGGCTGCGCCAAGAAGAAGACGAACAGCTCCAGTCCCCGTGGTGGGCTGATGGGAGTGAAAGGAGGCCACATGTTCCAATGAATCTCTCGTGTCAGGGCTCACTGCGGAGGGATGAGCAGGGGGAGGTGGGGAAGGCGCCGTTTCTTCTAGGAAGCCCCAGCCTGTCGCCGGCGAGCTGAGAGCCAGGAGCGGAGATTTTTCATGCGCCTTCTCCTGGTGGATATTTTTGTTTTCTTTTCATCTTGACTTTATGCATTGCTTTAGGACCTGGCTCATCTGGAGCAGTATCTTCCCAGGCTACCCTGCGGGGGGGGGGCCCTCTGCAGTCTCTCTGGGGTGCACTCAGGGCCTGGATCTCTGGGGTGTGACCTCCCACCCTTGGGAGTGCTGACCCACTCCCTCGGGTCCTTTCCTGCTCTGCTTCTACGGGGGACACCTTCCAATAAGAATGCATGGCTGGGCTGCAGGAAACGGAGGGCAGATAAATCCAGGGGAAACTAGGGTCTCAGAGGAGGGACTTGTACAATTTCTAGGGGTATGAGGTCTCCAGCACTGGGATTCTGGAAGGCTCCAACCTCCAGCATCTCCCTTCCTAGCACAGAAGGCGGGAAGCGAACTAAATGGGTGTCGAGGTGAGAAACAAATTGGATTTTTAAAAAATGCTCTGGTTCTAATGATCAGAGTGGTTATTCATAATCCCAGAGTAGAAAGTGTGTCTTGAAATCTATGTTTCGCGTTGACAGCTTCTGCCTAATGGGCAAGATCTCTCACACGCTAGGGCCATAAAACACGGCGCTCCGCTGGCCCTGCTGCATGTGTGATAGGGGAGATCAACTGAGTCCCCAGCTCGGGCAGAGGTGTTGGCTCCTGGCCCTTCACCTGCCCCCAGCAGCTGGGGAGGGACAGGAGGAAGAGCGTGCCACAGGCAGATCCGTTGAAACAGACTGGGCAGCCAGGTGTGGTGGCGCATGCTTGTAATCCCAGCATTTGGGAGACTGAGACTGGAGGATCCGGGTTCATGGCCAGCCTCAGCTGCTTAGTGAGGCCCTCTGAAACTTAGTGAGACCCTGTTTCAAAATAAAGAATAAAAACTAGGACTGGGACTGTAGCTCGGAGGTAGAATGCCCCTGGGTTCCATCCCCAGTAGGGCAAAACAACAATAACAAAAACAGACTGGCGCTTGGTGCCAGAAGATCCCAGCACATTGGAAGGCATGGTCTATCGTGCACAAACCCCATGCTTTGCAATGAAAGGGTTCCATGTCTAGCAAATGCCACATCATCTGTCCCCCCGTTTGAGACTCAGAACGCCCATTAGCAGTCTGTGGCCAGGAGAGATCTTGCGGTAAAGAACCCCGCTTGGCTTTGCTCAGTCCCGTGGCTCCCAAACGGGTTTGGCTCCGGAGCCTTGTTTTGACACAACCTCTATCGATGCCCTGCGGGATCAATGTTTCCCAGGACACACGCTGGCAAATGGAACTGCCTTTATCGGCGAGGGCTGCCCGAACAAGGCACCTCGGCGGCCGGGTGGCTCAGACAACAAAAATGTAGTTTCTCACAGTTCTGGAGGTGAGAAGTCCAAAATCGAGTGTTGGTTCCTTCCGAAGCCCACGGGGAGGGCCCGGCTGCAGCTCCCAGTTCCTGGCTTAGAGGTGTCATCCTTTCTGCGTGTCTTGACGCACTTGTCCCTTGGAACATGTCCAAGTTTACATCTCATCTTCTGTCATACTGGATTCAGACCCTCTCTGACAGTCTCATGTTAACTTACCTGCCTCTTGGAAGACCCTGTCTCCGAACATGGTAACCTCGTAAAGTACTGGAGGTAGGCCTTCAACGTATGAATCTGGGCGACTCAGTTCAACACAACAGCAAGGGGGTCTTGGCATTATGAAGGGAAACGTGGTGTTGGCAGGAGCAGGGAGCAGGTAGGCATGCTGCTGCCCACTCCCCCAGCATGCTTTCCCACACAGCAGGGATGGCATTAACAGAAATCACATCTGTGGGACATTTTACAGGCCACAAAGTACTTTCCCATCTATCCATGACTGTGACCCTTCTAACATCCTGTAGGGTGTTAATATCCTAGTAATATTTCTACATAGTCAGCTTTCAGTAGCTGTGACAAACATACCTGAGAAAATCAACATAGGAGGAAGAAAGGTTGATTTTTTGGCTCGTGTTTCAGTCCACGGTTGGCCTAGTTACTTTGGGACCTAGTGGTGAGGGGGGAGAGTAACATCTTTCTACTAGGTAGCACCTCTTAAAGGATCCACTACCTCCCAACAGTGACATTATCTGGGGGCCAAGCCTTCAGCATTTGGGAGACATTTGAGATCCAATCTGTTAACACCACACTGCAGAAAAGGACGGCCATGCTTAGAGAGGTTGAGTCACTGGTTTGGGGTCGCCCAGTAGGTAGCAGGGTTAAGGACTAAACCCAGGTGGGCTTAAAGAAGCAGCCTGAGGTCCTTGGGAGACTGGCACCTGCTGTCCTTGTGATGGATACCAGCTAGCTGGCATCAGAGGCAAGAGCCACTTGGAACGCCTCCCGCCTGGAGCTGAGTACCCCCAGATGGTACTTGTCCTAAAGAGGCTGGGTCCACTCTGGGGCCTGTGCTCCCTTCCTGCCAGCTCGGATGGGCAGTTGATTGCTGGAACTTCCCAAGTGGTTTCTGATGAGTGGATTCTGCCCAGTGCTCCAGACACCTGCCCATTAGGGCTGGACGCTGACCAGGGGGAAGAATCAGAGAGTTTACAGCTGCCCCATGGGTGGGTCCGAGCAGGTTGGGAGGGGCAGAACACAGAGCCCAGGCACCCCAGCCTCCCCAGCCCCTTCTCAGAAACTGGCCTGCCGGGAAGCATTTTCCAGGAAGGAGCAATTCAGGTATGAGCCGTGGTGAGTGAAGCTGGATAATTTGCTGCTCTGGAGGCAAGAGAGGGAGATGGCTGGCTTAGCACCCCCAGGAAACCAGCACACTGGCTTTGTCTTGGTCCATCCTGGCCTGGCCACCTGCTATGTGTTTCCTCGGAGCTTGGCAGGGTCAAGAACCAGCTCGATCTGGTTAGGAACAGGCTGAGAGCCTGTTTTTTATGGATTCTTCTTCTTGGTTAGAATAGGTGACATGTCTACCTAGTGAGGCACTCCGCAACTTAGTGAGACTCGGTCTCAAAATAAAGAATAAAAAATAGGGCTGGGGGTATAACTCGGAGGTAGAATGCCCCTGAATTCAATCCCCAGTACCGAAAAAAAAAAAAAAAAAAAAAAAAGAATAGGTGACATGAGAGATGTGTGCATATATGTCTTTACCAGCTTGTGCCCAACCAAGATGTATGATTACAATGCACCAATTAAAAAAAAAAAAAAAAAGAGGTGACTCTAGGTGATGTAGCCACAGGCTTGTGATCCTGAGCCTCCCCTGGACTTCTTGGGTGTTGCTGCTGCATGTTTAGTTCAAAATGCTTGGCCCAGGGGGAGCAGCGGTCCCTTGAGGGGTGGACAGAGAGTCCAGTCCTGACCGCCGGTTCTGAGCTGCGGAGACTGGCTTATCCATTGCCTGAGCCTCAGTCTCATCCCTGACAAAACGGGGCTAATGGATGACTGTCAAGGGCATTGCAAAGGTCATGTGACCAGAGGTCCACAGAAGGGTCTCAGAAGCTCCCTTGGATAACTGAAGAACCCGCACTCCGCCCACCTCCAGGGGGCGCTCTCCACACAACTACGAGGCATGGTTAGTGAGGCACTGGGGCTGAGACCCTCTGGGAAAGGAATTCTCAGCCATGTACTGTTTCGGCTTTCCAGGACTGTCCCTGACTCTGCAGGAGGCAGGGAAGGGGCTGCGACCCCAGGGGGACCTGTTGGGGGGTGGGAGCTGCTGTGGGGAGTCTGCCCCCTCGCTCCCTGGGCAGCTATTCAGGTTGGTGGCTCAGTTCTGGAAAGCTTCTCCAGAGAGGGGCCCAGAAGTGCACAGGCTGGTTTCTGTAGGACAGATTTGGGACTAGGGAGAAGAGGGCAGGATTGGGGTGCAAACTTCAGTAGACCCTTGCTTTCATCCGGGGCACGCCCTGCACTTGGGCAAACTGAGGGGTGAGCACCTCCTCAGCTCCTGCATCCTTGCCACCTCTCTTGGGGGACCTCCTCCAAGTTCTCTGCCCAAATGACACCCACGGTCCTCCATGGGTCACCCTCCTCTGACAGGTTGATATCATGCACCTGCTCTGCTTGGGAGAAGCAGGCTCAGCCCTGTCTGCACTCCATGGAGGTCACACTGAAGATCTGCTAAAGGATCCTGGGATTTGGTTTTATCTGGGGAAGAAGAGACGGAGTCTTAACTCTATGCATGGAGGGGGTGGTGGTTTAAATGGCGACACTCCTTCCCCCCCCCCGTCTCCCCCCAACTACCCACAGAATCTATTAAAGAGTCTCAGCTGCCGGAACCTGGGAACGTGACTGTGTTTGGAAAAAAGAATCTTTGCAGATGGATTCAGGGTGGACCTTAACTCCAATGGCACGTGTTATAGAGAAAGGCAGGAGATTTGGGAGGGAGGAAAAGAAGCTGCGAGATGACGGGGGTGGAGATCGGAACGATGGGACCACAGAGGAGGGACAGCTGAGTCTCAAGAGGCCGGGGGCGCCCCTCGCCCCAGAGCTTCGGGTGGCGCAGCCCTGCAGACACCTTGATTTCGGACATCCAGCCTCTGTGACTGTGACAGAATCAATTTCGCTGCTGCAAGCCCTCCATTTGTGGCGATTTGTTACAGCCGTTACAAGAAACTAACAGAGACATCACATTAAGGAGGAGCTGGAGCTGGGATCCGGGGCACCCGCCGGTAATTCCAGTACTTGGGAGGCTGAGACAGGAGGATTGCAGGTTCAAGGGCAGCCTCAGCAACTTAGTGAGACCCTGTTCCAAAATAAAAACTTTAAAAGGGGGCCGGGAGGGATGTAGCTTGGACGTGGAATGCCCCTGGATTCAGTTCTCGGTACCAAAAGAGAGAGAGAAAAAAAATAAAGATGAACTGGATTCGTTCTGTGCAGGACCAGAGGCTGAACAAGGACCCTCAAGTGGGATTTCCAGGGGGTTGTCTCTTAGGCCAACTTGAGGAAGAACTTTCTAGAATGAGAGTCACCCAGCAAGGATTCAGCTGTCTTGGGCGGAGTGGAGCTTCTGCGTCTCAGGTCACCTCTTGGGAGTGTGGTGGCCGGGACTCCCTTTCAGCTGGTGCTGAAAGGTCCCCCACGAGTGTGGCTTTCAGCTGTAATTCTGTCCCAAGAAAGCAGGTCCGCAGGCCACCACGAGGGTGATGCGGGCAGAGGAATCACCTGGAGCCCACTCTAAGTGCGGCATCATTTGCAAGTGTTGGTCCTGTGACTACTATTAATACCAGTTTCCTTGTAGGTTGCCTGCATTTCCCCACGATGTACTGCTGAGTCTCAGCTTCGGTGGCGAGGATGACGTCACGGCCTTCTTGAAGGCGGGGACCAGGCTTTTGATACTCTGTGTGCCGCGGGGCTCTGGCACCTGCTCCGCTTGATCAATGGACCACAGCTGGAAGAGCAGGATCCCAGAGAGGCTCACGGTCGCTTTCCAGAATGCCTGTCACTGCTACTTGGTGGGTGGGGGTTAAATTGGTCTCGTTACACTTTAGGTTAGGGCAGAGTAAAACATGGTGATGGCCTCAGTCTATTTTGTGCTCCTACAACAGAATACCCAAGACGGGCTCATTTATAAAGAACAAAAATGTATTTGCCATCGTTTTGAAGGATGGGAAATCTAAGGGCAAGACAGGACAAGGCGCTGGCCTCTGGTGGGGCTTTTGTGCTGTGCTTTTCCCTTCCTGGCAGAAGGGAAAGAGAAGACCAAAAAAGGTCACTTTTTTTTTTTTTTTGCAGTACTGGGGATTAAACCCAGGGTCTCATGCATGTTAGGCAAGCACTTATCATTGAGCTATACCCCCAGCCCTTTTTATTTTTTTTTTTCATTTCATTTCATTTCTTTTAATTATTTTTTGGTAACGGGGATTGAACCGAGGGGCATACTACCTCCAAGCTACACCTCCAGGCTCCCCCTTTTTTATTTTGTATTTTAAAACAGGGTCTCATTAAATTGTTGAGGCTGATCTTGAACCTGCAATCCTCCTGTCTCAGTCTCCCAAATACTGGGATTAAAGGAGTGTGCTGCCACACCCAGCTTTTTTAAAATTTTGAGACAAGGTCTCCCTAAGTTGCCCAGCTGGCCTCAAACTCGTGATCCTCCTGCTTCAGCCTCCTGAGGATGACAGGTGTGCACCACCACACCTGGCAGGCCCCACACTTTTGCACTGCAGCTCTGGCTAGGGGATGATCAGACCCAGAACTCCTCGTCCCTTGCCAATGCAGTGGGGACTGCTGAGCGGGCTCCAGCCTGGACAAGGGGAGGCTGGCTTCCTCTGCAGACCTTTCAGCCACTGATGGGTGGAGGGGAGATGTCTACACACGCAGGAGAAGTTGGGGTTCCCGGGGGTGGGGGGAGCAACCTATCTTCCTTCCTTCCTTCCTCCCTCCCTCCCTCCCTCCCTCCCTCCCTCCCTTCCTTCCTTCCTTCCTTCCTTCCTTCCTTCCTTCCTTCCTTCCTTCCTTCCTTCCTTCCGATTGAATCCAAGAGAACTCTACCTCCAATCTACAACCTCAGCCCCCACCCCTTTTAATTTTCAATTTTGAAACGGGGTCTTGCTAAGTTGCCGAGGTTGACCTTGAACATGTGATCCTCCAGTCTCAGCCTCCCAAGTTCTGAGATTACAGGCGTGCACCACTATGCCTGGCCGGGAGCAGCCTCTTCTGAGTGGCAGAATACATACACCAGCCTGTGGACTGCAGCAAGCAACGGTCACCTATCTCCCTATCCCCTAGGTCCGAATGGACAGCCTCCTTACTGTGAAGATTGACCTCCAAGCCCACCCATCCCCCAAGTCTCTTCTGCTTCCTCCTCCCAGGGCTTCTGGCTGCACTCTTTGGCCCGCTCAGCGCGGACAGCAGAAGGTTGCTGCTCCCCCAGACAAGGAAAGCCTCACCCTGGCGCTCTTAGGTGGCAGCATGAACCTCCTTGGCTTGCTCTTTATAGTGGGGTGCAAGGACCTGGAATGGGGGTCCAGAGGTGTGAGCAGACAGGTCTTTGGGGTTAGGTTGACCCAGTCAAGAGGAACTTCTGTGAGCAGGTGGAGACATTCTCAGGTGACTGGTAGGTGGACTGGGTTTATCTGCCACCACCATGTCCCCCAAACAGCATCATGCCAGGGTCCCTGGCCCCTGGGAGGTGCCCCGAGGACATGGCCGGCTGCCTTCTGCGAGTGGCAATCCCTAGGGAAGTTGGAGCTGCAGCTTCATCTCTAGGAGAACAAGAAAGACTCCAAGAGAAGCAAATAAGCCAATTAAGAGCCCATCCTGTCCCGCGGCCCCGGCAGCACCCGCGCTTAACTTGCAAGGCGTGAGCGGCCTGGCTTGCCGGGAAGGTACCCTGCGTCCTAATTACACACTCCCGCGTGACAGGCGATGTCAAAGATTAAAGGAATCAAACTGAGGGGCTCTTCAGCCCCCCTCCCCCAAGAACCAGAGCTGCCACGTGAAGGTGATTACGGTACCAAGGTAGTGGTTAGAAAGATAATTTTCCCCGGGCCCGAGCTGTGAGTC
>PVLC010005753.1:64282-74331 GCA_004027655.1 Graphiurus murinus
TCCTCCTCCTCCTTCTCCTCCTCTTTCTTCTCTTCTTCCTCCTTCCTCTCTCTTGTTCTTCCTTCTCTTCTCTTCCTTCTTTTTCTCCTCCTTTCCTTCTTGTTCTTCCTTCTCCTCTCCTCTCCCCTCCCCTCTTTCTCTCTCTCTCTTTCCTCCCCATCATCCTCGGCCTTTCTTCCCGGTGACCCTCATCTCATTCCACTTTTGCTTGTCCTTGCATTTCTAATCTCCACATCTGTGTTCCTTCCCCTCCTTAAACATCTGTCAGAGCTCACAGGAAAGGAAGTCACTGTGGTCTGCTATTTCCCTCCTGTTTTTTTTTTTCTTTTCTTTTCTTTTTGTTCCCCTGATGGTCTTTAAAATACTAACAGCAATAACAAAAGACCAAGAACTGAGCACTGGCCTCTTGCAGCTGTGCGCAGGCGCTTTCCTGGCATTGGCTAACCCTCAAGATGTTATCTGATAGGGAAACTGAGGCTGGGGGGAGGCTGAGGGCTCTGTGACTTGCCTCAGTTCCGGCAGCTGGTCAAAGTGGAACCAAATGATGGGCTCCGCCCGCTGGCCACTCCACGCCTGAGCCCGGGGAAGGAGGAGGAAGGGACAGTGGGAAAGGAACGTTTGCAAGACTGGAAGGTGTCCTGAGAGCGTCTCCACGAAACAGAGGAGATTGAGCGCCAGAGACAAGGGAGTCCGGGGTTCCAGGATCTCTGCTGCAGACCCTGGTAATACCCTTGCCCAACTTTGTTACCATGGTGATGGACCACCCTCCCTGGCTTGGCTGCAACAATGGACCATCCTCCTGACGTGGGAATGCCCTGAGGTCCAGGTGTCCTGGTGCAGAGCAATGGTCAGGAACTATTCAAATCTTTGTCCCACAGGGAGGAGCTGGGACTCTCAAGGACCATATGACTTGCCCAAGGTCACTTGACCAGAAGGGACCAAAGGTCTTCTGCTGCCCTGTTCTTCAGACCGACCGTGTGGGTGGCGGGGGCAGGGAGGGAGCCTTCTCTACACCCTCAGTATCTGCAGACCTTTGCCAAAACCCAAACCTCTGGGGGCTGAGGGAAGAGCTCAGAGACTGTGGTTTAGCAGGTGCAAGGCCTGGGTTCAACCCCCCAACACTAAAATTTGAATAAACGAAGCCTCCCATCTTTGAAGGAGTCCTCTAAAACCCTTTTTGTGATCGCAGGGATCCCTCTGTGAGTGGGAGGAGAGAGGGCATGGGGTTTGGAGGACACCAGCCTCGCCTTCCTGGGCATCTCAGTGCCACGGCCTGGGGCTCCAGGTGGAGGGTTTGCTGACGTCACCGCAGAGCCTCGCCTCCTGGGGGGAGGGGCGCTGCGGAAGGAGCCCTTGCCTGCTGTACTTTGCAACAGAGCATCAGGAAGGGATTGGTAGCCATCGGAGGAGGCCTGCCCCAGTTCATGTGGAGTGGCTCCATTACCATAATAACTAACCACTTAATAACTGGCTTCCCCACTAATTCTAATTGAAACACGTAATGATGTTTCCGGGCCGAGAGTGGCAAGCCGGAGTCTGGGCAGACGTCTCCAGGGCCCGCTGGCTGCACGTGGCGCACGCCGTGCCTGCTCCTCGGGCCTTCTGTTGGAATGGACCTTGGGCAACAGATAGCTGCTCCTGTGCGGCTGCCAGGAGCCGCAGCTGATGATAAAAGCCATTAAAGGTCAGCTGGGAATAGAAAACTATTTATGTTAAATGTCACAGATTAAGCCACAGAATGGGCCTCGGGTGGGGAGCGAAGGGCGAGGTGGGAAGCTCTGGCCACCGAGCTGCCTCTTCAGGGGTCTGGAGAGGGGGAGGGGGGAGGGGAAGGGGCCCCCTGACTCTTGATTTGCCAGCTCCTGCCGGCCCCCGCGGAGGCAGGTGGGTGTCAGCAGCCACAGGTGACTGGCCAGGCCTGCTGCCTGTTGGGGTTGCTAGGTGACCAGAGCAGAGGTCTGGGAGAGAGAGGATGCGGTGGGTTTCTAACACATCATCACTGAAGGGGACTGGAGCTGTCTCTAGAGGAAGCTGGGGCCGTTGTGAAGAGGCCTGGCAGAACTGCTTTCGGTCACAGAGGGGACCTGCGTGCTCTCTGTGTCCTGGGGTTGGAGTGGATGCATTTATCCATCCCCGAGAGTGCATGGGACACGTTGGAACTTTTGTATTCAGCCAGAGGCAGGAGATCACAGAGAGACCAACCTCAACCTTCCCTTCACTGAATCCCGTGGTTTCAGGAACTGGAGTTTGAAGGATTTGAGAGGCTAAGAAGGGAGAGGCTTCCGGAGCTTGAGGGGCTCAGCCAGATCCTCAAGGGCAGTACCAAGAGAAGGAGGTACCCTGGTCACGCCCACCACACCCTGGGCCTGAGCACCCTGCCGTGCAATATGGCTCCGTGCATTTGCAGAACGCACCCAAGGAGCCTGCTCGTTCCAAGCCTAATGCATCCCTGAGATGTCAGTCGGATCACTCAGGCCCCCCCCGACAAAAGTCCTCCAACCCTTGATGACCTACCTGGGGCTCGTGCATTTGTGGGGAGAGACAGATGCTTTGGTTTTGTGTCTTTCCGCTGCCCGCCTTGCCTCTGGGTCCTGTCACCGTTACACCAGTGGCCGTGTGTACAGAGAATGGATATTGGTGTAAGCAGACCCGATTAGGAAGGTGAATCTAGTGTGTGTGGGAGCAGAGGTGGGAGGGTGCTAAATCTATAAATACCAATGCCAGCCAGGTGTGGTGGTGCCCGCCTGTAATCCCAGTACTTGGGAAGCTGAGACAGGAGGATTGCAGGTTCAAGACCAGCCTAAGCAACATCGTGAGACTCTCAGCAACCTAAGGAGACCTTGTTTCAAAACTAAAGATAAAATAAAATAAAATAAAGGCTGGGGATGCAGCTTGGAGGTAGAATGCCTCTGGATTCAATCCCTAGTGTCACATGCATGCATGCATACATACATACATGTATAGCAATACCACCCCAAACTCTGTCCTGCAGCCTTCTGCCAATCGCAGGAGGGTGGCTAACAAGTCAGGTCTATCCATGACAAGCTTCCTTCTGTTATTAGGGATCAACTGTACCCTTTGAGGGGACCGGAAGGAGACCCCATAGCTGCCTCCCTCCTGACCCCCCTGCGGTGGAGATGGACCCTCACCAGTCCAGTGGTGCCCCAGGAGGGCTTTCCCTCTCTTCCTATTGTCATTCGGCTACAGAATGACTGGGCTGGAGACGACTTGGCCCAGAAGGATGCTCTGGAGAATGGGAAGGATCGAGAGAGATACCAGGAGGCTCCGAGAGTCCAGGCTCTGTGTCAAGATGGTAGTGGCAGGGCATGGTGGCATACGCCTATAATCCCAGGACTTGGGAGGCTGAGACAGGAAGATGGCAGGGTTGAGGACAGCTTCAGCAAGTAGTGAGACTATCATCAACCTAGTGAGACCCTGTTTCAAAATAGAAATGAAATAGGCCTGGGGGTATAGCTCCAAGGTAGAACACCTCTGGATTCAATCCCCAGTACCACGAAAAAAAAAAAAAAGGTAGGTAAAGAGGGTGGAGTTGGGAGGATGGCTGGGGTAATGGTGGGACATTTAGAGGCAGACACTAGGAAGAGATATCCTCATTCCTGTCACCGTTGGCTACGTATTGACAACCACTGGGCACTGGGAATATAATTCTAAATAAGACCACGATCTTTGTTTCTGACCCTCACTGAATGGGAAGGTTAATCTGTTCCCAAGTAATTATAGCATGTTAACCTATGGCTAGGAGAGAGGGGGTTGCGTGGCACTCTGAGCACTGAGAAGCATGATCCAGTGTCTAAATGGGGCCCTGAGCAGTTAACGGGACAGCCGCGTGCTGAGATGGTCAGGCAGAGAGGAAAGTGGAAGGAGGGGAGGATGGACAGGAGGAAGTCTGGGCCAGATGGCCAAGGGCCTCCAAGTGCTGTGCTTAAAAAACTAATTCCAAAGGCCAGGAGAGGTTCCACTGGTGCTAGGCAGAAGGATGCGAGGGCTTGCTCAGCCTGGATTTTAGACAGAATGCTCTGGAAGCTGCGAGGAAGATGTGTTAGACGCTGGTCCTCAACTTCAACGGCCTCAGAATCATCTGGAGGACTTGTGGAAACACATCCCTGTCGTCACTGGCCCAGGAGCAAGCTCCCAACTCGGCAGGTCTGGGCTGCGGTGGAGAATCTGCACGCCTAGTCAGCATGCAGGTGCTGCTGTGGGTCCAGGGGCCACCGCCCAAGAACTACTGTGTTAAGGGAAAGAGGAGCAGGAAGCAAGGAGACCCGCTGGAAAGAGATGGTGGCAACACGAATGGCCATGCCGGAAGGACCACTCACGTCTTGAGGTAGGGGGGCAGCGTGGCAGCCAGCAGGAGAGGCAGGGCCCAGGTGCGGGGAGGGGGTGGACCGGTCATGATACGACCTAGGCAGAGATGGAGCAACTGGTGATAGCCCAGGCAAGAAAGTCCAAAGCAGGGGATGGGGGGTGGGACTCCAGGCAAGGCCAAAGCCAGATACTGAGGCTGAGTCATAGTCCCAGCTGTGTATGCTGGGTCCATACGGCTCTTGGAGCTCCCTTTCCTTTCAACAAGGAGGGCTGGGGCCAGAGCCAGGTGTAGCCCTAGATGGGTCTGGATTTGAAGGTCAGCCATATGTAAGGGCCCCAAATGCAGCAGGTCAGACCTGGAAATAACACAGCTAGGAGAGATCAATTCCCTGTGTGCAGGTGAAACTGCCCTGATCTGCCCAGCTGTCGAAGAGACAGCCTTCCTCAGGGCCACAGCCCCAGTCACAGGCTCTGCCCAGACCTGCCCCAAGTCCCCAGGCGTGGCTGCTGGCCTGGTGCCTGCAAGAGGGGGACAGCTGGGAAATATGGAGACCCGGCTCAGACCCAGCAGCAGACAGTGCCATCATGGCTTCTGTGGCTGGCGAGGAGCTGTAACAGACAGCAGGTGAGCAGACGGCTCTGAGGGGAACTTGGGACATATCAGCCAACAGAGTCCACAGATGTCTCCACCGATTTCCGGCTGCTGGGCCAACTTCCAGCGGATGCCTCTGTCCCCGAAGCTGGGTCTCTGCATCTTAGAAGCCCTGTTCCCTCTCCCTCTAGCCTGACCCACTTGACGCGCATTTCACATACGTAAAACATTTGGCGTAACTCAGGGAAGCTGGGATCTGGATCTTGCACCTGTCAGTCCTGTCTGTGCACACGCTACTCAGTTCTTTTGAGGATGTTTCTCGAGTTCCTGGGGGCCGCTCACTGTCACACACAAAGCACAACCCTGCCCTGTTCCCTGTCCGTCCACAACCCAGTGTTCTCCCCCGAGTATGATTATTTCTGGTTAAAAACCACTCTCCCAGCCGGGCGTGGTGGCGCACGCTTGTAATCCCAGCATTTGGGAGGCTGAGACCAGAGGATCCGGGTTCGCGGCCGGCCTCAGCTACCTAGTGAGGCACTCCGCAACTTAGTGAGACTCGGTTTCAAAATAAAGAATAAAAAATAGGGCTGGGGGTGTAGCTCGAAGGTAGAAAGCCCCTGAGTTCAATCCCCAGTACTGCAAAAAAAAAAAAAAAAAAAAAAAAAAAAAATGCCGGGCGTAAATCAGGCATGGTGGCGCACGCTTGTAATCCCAGCATTCGGGAGGCTGAGACCAGAGGATCCGGGTTCGCGGCCAGCCTCAGCTACCTAGTGAGGCACTCCACAACTTAGTGAGACCCTGTTTCAAAATAAAGATTAAAAATTAGGGTTGGGGGTGTAGCTCGAAGGTAGATAGCCCCTGAGTTCAATCCCCAGTACTGCAAAATCAAATCAAAACAAAACAAAACAAAAAAACCACTCTCCCAGGAGCCCCAGCAGTGCAGGACAGCACAGAGACTTCCCTGGGGTCCGAGGCAGGAGCTCTGTTCCCTGAGCACCCTCCTCGTCTCTGGGCATGTGGCTCCCCCAGGATGGGGTCCCGAAGGGTTCTTGCTTCCAAACTCGCTGAGCCCATGGCCTCTGGTTCCTTGGGCTCTGGGCCACTTCACTCTCCTGCTTTTTGTCCTTACTGGAGTTTCCATCCTGCCTCCTCCTATCCCCACTCTTAGCAGCCAGACCTTACACGAGCATGCGCTCTCTCTCCTGGCACTGATATCAACACAGATACCTCCTTCTGAAGCCCAGTCGCACTGCGTGGACCTCTCCTTTCAAACCAAGTTTTCTCCCAACCCCGGCGACTTTAGAGGAGGCTGCTTGGGCTCCCAGGGGGGAAGGGAAGCGTCTGGCTGGTGGCTCTGTCTAGAGGATCCTTGGAGCGTGCAAGGCAATCTAGACAGAGAGAGAATCAGCTCCGAGGGGCAGGGCCCTGTGCTTGCTCTCCAGCGCCCCCTGTGGGCAGCCGGGAGGGCAGCTGCTCCCTTTCAACAAGGTTCATTGGGGACACCCGGGGTGGCCAGAGATGCTGCCAGCTTCAAGACAGCCCATGCGATTTCTAGTGTGTTCTCTTTTGAACCTTTGGAAGAGCTCAGTGGACACTTGGGAGCATAATCAGAGGCAAAGGTAGGCTTGGAGGAGGAAGAGGAGGAGGAGGAGGAAGAGGAAGAAGAAGAGGAGGAGGAAGAAGAAGAGGAAGGGGAGGAAGAAAAGGAAGAGGAAGAAGAGGAGGAAGAGGAAGAAGAGAAGGAGGAAGAGGAAGAAGAGAAGGAGGAAGAGGAAGAAGAGAAGGAAAAGGAAGAGGAAGAGGAGGAAGAGGAGGAGAAAGTGTTTCTTCTCATAAGGGCACTGATCGGGTCACAGGGCTCCACCCTCAGGGCTCATCTACCCCCCCCAAGCCCCATCTCTAGCCTCACATGGGGGGCTAAGGCCTCAACATACGAGTTTGGGGCACACACGTATCCAGTCCACAACACACGTCATCTCTGGCCCTCGGTGGAAGCCCCGGCTGCACTGGTGGTGAGGGAGGCCTGCCCAGGTGCCTGTGCTAGAGGTCGGGACACCAGCCCAGGCTCTCCTCCCCGCCCCGGGGAGAGGAAGTGGTGGGTGTGGCGTGGGCAGAGTGCTCCTTCTCAGGGAGCCAGGATTAGAGGCTTTTATGGCCAGAGCAGCACGGTGAGTGCGGCTGCCGCTGCTGAAATTTAAGTCATTTTCCCCTAATTAAGCAATTATCTCGGAGATAGCTGCTCTCATCTCCAGGAACTTTTAGGGGAGGGTGGAGAGCACTGAGGGGGAGGTAGGGGGTATAGCATTTGGGAAGTCCCAGATATAGAAACAGCCTGACTGTGTTTCCCCGGCGAGCCAGGGCAGCCGGGGTGGAGTGTGAGAGGGTTTTGCAGGTGGGAAAGGAAATGACATAACCGTCCCCAAAGGCTGCCCTGCATCCCCAGAGCCAGACACACACAGCCACAGACTTCCTAACAGGGGATTGGAGCCTGCAAGGACCCGAGAGCTGGGTGTCAGATGGGGAAGGAGATAGGGGCCAAGGCTCCATGTTCCCTGAGCCAGAAGCAGGGGAGACGCCCACTTTCCTTCAGAAGGAGAGATCGGCCTCCCTGGTGGTCCTTCTTGAAGCACAGAGCTTGCCCCATCCTGCTCCAAAAACTTCATGGGGTCACGGTGACAGACAATGCACGGTCCTCCATGCCCCCTCTAGAAGCCTGGACTTGCAGCCCAGGGCTCGGATTTGGCAGGTTGACAACAGGGCCCCCAGCAAAACTAATTATAGAGAAATGATTGGGGGGGGGGGTTAGGAAGTTGGTGTAAATGGGTTTGAAACATTGCATGGACGGACGTATACCAAAGATCTATTTGTTGTTTAATTTCGTTGTTTAAGTTAACTGGGCCTCCTGGAGTTTTACTTACTAAATCTACGCAAATACCTTCTCCCTGCATGTCTCAAGCAAGAAATGGTGGCTTTTCCTCAGTCCAAAGATCTGGCTGAAACAGCAGAAGGGGAGCTCAAAGGAAGGAAGAGATGCCTGGCCCTGGGTGGTGGTACAGAAAACCCAAAGTTCCTCACCTATCTGGGCCAAGGCAAAGCCTACGGCCAAAACAGCCCATCAGGGCAACCGGCGAGCAAGACTGAAGGAAGAGAAAGAGGCGTTGGCCTTTTAGTGCTAATCATCACTACGACATAAGGAATATTCTTTTAAAAAGACAACTGTTGGCAGAGATGCACCTTTGTGAAAAGCCAAAATAGCAACGGGATTGCAGGGCCAAGTCGGCCGCTGCCAAGCGCTGACCTGACTCCCACACAGATCTTGCAGTGGGAACCAGGAGAACAGAGGGCATCCTCAAGGATTACGGGGCTTTGATCCCCAAGGAGCAGGCACCCACATCGAGTCTGCATCCCACGGGGTCAGGAAGGCAGGAACGAGCAAGACAGGGCATTCAGTCCCTAATTGAGCGTGGAGTTGGGGACCTCACTTCCCTGGGGTGGCTGTAGGCCCCAGAACCCACTGGCGGGAGCCCCAGGGTCACAGGGTACGGCTTAGGAGCCCCACAGAAATCATCTGTGGCACCCTTCCCTGGGGAGACGGGGGCTCAGCAGTTGGAATCCCAGGTCCCAGCCTCTACTACAACACCTGGAGGGTACTCTAGCTGCTGCTAGGTGCTCCGCAGTTGGGACTGGTTAGATTCCAGAAGGAAGGCACCCCAGGGATCTCAAGAGGGCTGGTGGCAGGTGCACGGAGCTGCATGGGAGCCGAGGGAACCATGTCTGACTGGGGATGGGGGGACCCGGGGTGCCTCGGGTACAGAGAGCGTTAGTGGGGTTCTAAGTAGCTCCACCTGCCCCGCAGGCTCCAGTTAATAAAGGCCGCTGCAAGTTAGGCCATCCTTATTTATTCCCCAGGAGTACAGTGGGGCCTGCATTAAAGGAAAGGGCACTGCATGCAGAGACCATAAAAAGAGAGTTTAGTTTTTATGCAGTGGTAACCCAGAGAATTAATTCCCAGCTGACAAGGGTCGCAGGACAGTAACTGAGTGTTAAACAGGCGCAGAGAGGGCCCGGGAGAGGATGAAGCTGGCCGGAGTGAGGGCTGGGAGACGGGGACTGGGTGCAAGGAAAGCACAGGAGAGGCGAGGGCTCTGAGAAGTCAATGACAGAATGCAGATCTCATGCAGGATGCAATTATTAGGCACCTATGGTGTGCCAGGACCTGACTGGCTGCTGTGGGGATTACAGCAGTGGAGGCCCTGGGGCCCTGGCTCTCAATCCTGGAGCTGTCTTCTAGGGGTGCCAAGAAGAGCACTAACTCTGACCAAAGCCATCGGCAAGGCAAAAAGAACATGGCTCACAGCCAGACCCTGCCGGGTGGAACTCTCCTTCCTCTACCTAGCAACTCTTCCATCTTGGACAAGATGTGTACTCTCTCTCTCTGCCTCAGTTTCCTCATGATGAAAATAAGAATAATCCTAGGAGCGACCTCATAAGATTGTCTTGAGGGTTTACGATAATAGCAATATAGCAATGGCCTGGCATGGAACGTTTCTCTCAGGGTAGGCGCCGATGTACAGTTTAGTTGCATTTTGAGCAAAGTGCTGTGATGGCCCAGGGTGTTCCATTCATCCATCCATCCATCCATCCATCCATTCATTCATCCATTCATTCATTCATCCATCCATTCATTCATTCATTCATCCATTCATTCATTCATTGGTTTATTCACTCAAGGAGTTGGGGAAAGCTTTGTGGAAGAGGTGACTTCTGATGTTGGTTTTATTTATTTTTTATACTTTTATGGGTGCAAAGTAATTATACATCATAATGAGATTCAAAGTGATGCAAACATACATGCACCCACCATTGGTATTTCCTTCTGTATATCTTGCTTTTAAAGGATAAATGAAGCCGGGCATGGTGGTGCACACCTGTAATCCCAGTCCTGGATTATGAGGCTGAGACAGGAGGATCGAAGGCCTCAGAACAGCCTCAGCAAGTAGTGAGACTCTCAGCAACCTAGTGAGACCCTGTGTCAAAATAAAATAGGTCTGAGGATGTAGCTGGGAGGTAGAATGCCCCTAGGTTCAAACCCCAGTACTACACACACACACACACACACACACACACACAC
>PVLC010005754.1:0-73999 GCA_004027655.1 Graphiurus murinus
GTACTGGGGATTGAACTCAGGGGCATTCTACCTCCGAGCTATACCCCCAGCCCTACTTTTTATTCTTTATTTTGAAACCGAGTCTCACTAAGTTGCGGAGTGCCTCACTAGGTAGCTGAGGCTGGCCGCGAACCCGGATCCTCCGGTCTCAGCCTCCCGAATGCTGGGATTACAAGCGTGCGCCACCACGCCCGGCTCCCCCCTACTTTTTATATGCAAATTTCCAAGCATAAAAGTTCCCACCACCTGGCTCCTACCATTGCTGACATTTGACTATGTTTGCTTTGTATGCATCTATCCAACTTCCACGTACCTATTAGTCTGTCTCATTTTTAAATGCACATGGGGTAATCCCAGTGCTTGGGAGGCTGAGACAGGAGGCTCACATGAAGGAAGCCAGCATCAGCAACTCAGCGAGGCTCTCAGCAACTTAGCAAGACCTTGTTTCAAAATAAGAAAGTAAAATAGGGCTGGGGGGGGGGTGTAGCTTGGAGGTAGAACGCCCCTGGGTTTTATCTCCAGCACACACCACACACACACACACACACACACACACACACACACACACAGAGGATGCATTTCCAAGTAAGTTGTGAGTCAGTGAACTTCACCACTAAACACTTCCTTTGACATGCAGGTAGCCAGTATGTTCAAAACTTTTATATTAGCCGGGTGTGGTGGTGCACGCTTGTAATCCCAGCATTTGGGAAGCTGAGACCGGAGGATCAGGGTTCGAGGCCAACCTCAGCTACCTAGTGAGGCACTCCACAACTTAGTGAGACCCTGTTTCAAAATAAAGAATAAAATATAGGGCTGGGGGTGTAGCTCGGAGGTAGAATGCCCCTGAGTTCAATCCCCAGTACCACAAACAAAACAAAACACACACACACAAAAAAACCTTTTATATTATTTGAGGTGAAATTTATAGAAGGAAACATACCTTCTCTAAAGGTATAGAAGGTATGTTTCCTTCTATAAATTTCTACATGTCTTGTTCTATGTCTTTTGCACACGCCCGTGCCACCCATACCTCTATTAGGATAGGAAATGTTCCTAAGACCCTGGAAAGTTCTCTGCTGCCTCTTTTTAGCCACTTTGCCCCACCCCATTCCAGGAAACCAGGGGTTTTTTTGTGGTACTGGGGATTGAACTCAGGGGCGTTCTACCTCCGAGCTATACCCCCAGCCCTATTTTTTATTCTTTATTTTGAAACTGAGTCTCACTAAGTTGTGGAGTGGCTCACTAGGTAGCTGAGGCTGGCCTTGAACCCGGATCCTCCAGTCTCAGCCTCCCAGATGCTGGGATTACAAGTGTACACCACCATGCCCGGCTGTGTTGTTTTGGCCATCTATAAGTTTTTTTCTTGTTGAATACAGATCAATGTGAGTGGAATCGTAAAGTTTGCCCTCTTTCTCATAAAACTCCTCGTGTTCGGCGTGTATATGTTTATCTGTCCCTTGCTTTGCCGCCTGCATGTAAGCGTGTCACCCACGGGGCTTGCTTCGGCTTCCCAAGACCGCCTGACCTTTTTTTCCAGGGTCATGCCCACAGCCCAGGGACTCCAGGAGTGCTTTCGTGCAAATACCAAGTACTGGTCCTGGTTGCCTCTCTGCTGCACTTTCTCTGCAGGGATGTGGTTTCCTGTCTCGTCTGGCCATTTGCCAGCTGGGCCTCTTCGCTGGTGCTCTGTGGGTAAGGCGCTGGGGCTAGTGCTACTGCAGGGCCGGAGTGGCCGGCTTGCAGCTCTGGCCAAGCGCCTGTTTCTGAAGAAAGACGTACCTGCCACGCTGGCTCTGTGTGTGTGTGTGTGTGTGTGTGTGTGTGTGTGTGTAAGAGAGAGGGGGGGGCAGAGAGTGAGCTACCTGGAAAACTTCAGGTGAGAGTAGGTACATCTATGTCTTTGGCAAGCTGCAGGAATTCTTTGCTGTCCAAATGCAGCAGTTAATAAAACTAAGACTTCCCAAGTGCAGTTTTATGATACCCTACTTGGAGGAGACCAACCAACCAAACCGGAAAAACCGGTTTTTCAAACCTGTGCGAAGACAATATTGGCTAGCCAAGTAAAATCCTCGCTGACTTCCAAGTAACTTCCTAGGCCTGTGAACTGCCCCTTGCTGGGCCCTGTGTTCCCGAAGCTCTGGGTTACTGGACTTTTCCAGCAACCCGGTGAAAATCACAACAGTAATTTTCACCTGCTGTCTGTCAAGTTAATGGTTGTTTGTGTATATGCTGGGCCATCTGAAGGCGCTTGCAATAAACGTCTGCACCTGCTTGACCATGGGACCATGGGCCCACCAGCTGCCTCTCCCAGCTCATCCTCATCCTGATGATCCGCGGTCCATCAACCTGTTTACAAGTGTGGAAACAGGCTTCTGAATAGGAAGCAGCTGGCCTCTGGTCGCCAGCGCCCCAATGGAGCACACGGCTGTGATCCACTCAGTGAGTTCTGACCTTCGAAGTCAGATCAGAAATGGGGAGTTGTTTTTATGTTCCCTTTGCACCTTTCTTTTCTTCCTTCTTTTTTTCTTTCTCCTTTCTTCCTTCCCTTCTCTTCTTTCTTTCCCCTTCCTTCCTTTCTTTTTTGGTGGTACTAGAGATTAAACCCAGGGGCATTCTACCTCTGAGCTACACCCCCAGCCCTATCTCTCTCTCTCTCTCTCTCTCTCTCTCTCTCTCTCTCTCTCTCCCTCTCTCTCCCTCTCTCTCTTTTTTTTCGAAACAAGATCTCACAAAGTTTCAGAGGGCCCCACTAAGTTGCTGAGGCTGGCCGAGAACCTGTGATCCTCCAAGCACTAGGACTGTGTGTGCACTGTATTATCAGTGTAGGGAAAGTCTTGTTTGGGGCTAGATTGGTTACAGTAGTTTTCCCCTCACTCCATAAGACCCTTTGAAATGCAGTGATGAACCAGGGAAAAGCCAGGTGGGGAAGAACAGCTGAGGCAGTGGGCTTCTCTCCCAACCAGCGTCCTGCCACCTTCTTCCCGAACCCTTAGGCCTCAGCCCCGCACGCCCCTCTTGCTGTGGGGGGGGGGGGGCGTGGGCTGAGGGCCTGGCCCACCAGACTTCTCTGGTTTTCCTGGGACCACGCCTACCCTGGGGAGGGGGGAGGCCAGGCAGCTGCCCACGGGCCTTGGGTTCTGCTTGGCCCTGGGTTAATGCTGGTGCTGGTGTTTGGGTTTCCCTGGTGCCTGCATCTGTGACAGGATGGAAGCCCTTGCCATCTTGGTTGGGCCCTGGTGGTTTCCCTCCATTGCAAGGGTTAGGATTCATTTGGGGTGGGCCACAGACGAGAACAGCTGCTCCCTGTTCAGAAACCTCAGCGTCCACACCTGTAGCTTGGGGGGGAGACTGGGCTGGGCGAGGAGGCACGTGGGCACGCGGGCCCGTGGGCACGCAGGCGTGGGCGGGCCTCCGTCTGGCATTTATTGCGGGTCCTCTCCGGGCACGCGCGCGCGTTTGTGGACCTGGGCTATGGTGGAAAGACGGACGTGGTGTTGCTCTCAAGATCTGTGCGTTTGGAAGTGATAGCGTGTCGTGCTTCTTCAAGTAGGTTTTTGGAAACCTTTGCTCTCAGAGGCAGTGCTGACTCCTACTGCCGGTGGGGTAAGAGAGGGAGAAGGCCTGAGGGTAACCAAGTCGCAGACAGATTCTGTGACTCTGGAAGCCGAGTTGCTGGGGAGTGGGTTCTGAGTTGGGGTACGAGGAAGGCCCTGTCTGAAACTCATGCTTCGAAGCCAGGCTTAAGAGTCACTGGCTGCGGGGAACCAGGGTGACCGTTTTTTCAGGACCTAGGGAGCTTAAGAGCAGGGACCGCTTGGTGTGGTGTTCTGTCTCCTGTGCCATCCACAAGACCTGCCCTGGTGTTCCGGGGGGCCACGTCCTGAAGCTGAGAGGAGCCGGGGTCCTGCCGGCGCGGATCTCCAGGGAGCCATCGTATGTATTACTTCGTAAGCTTCACCTGGAAAACTCCAACTTAAGCTCCAGTTTAAAGCTTTTACTTTCAACTAACGCCCATTGAGTCTTTTCTAGGATGGACGGGCTGCCTGCTCTCTGTCCCGGGAGCCTGCTTCACGCCGCCCTCTTCTTCCTGCTGCTGCTGGGGACTCGGGACCTGCTGCCGCTGGGTTCCGCTGACTTTGCTCATTTTTGCGGATGATCTAAGCCCAGGAGGATCCGGGGAACCTCCCGCAGGGCAGGAGCGCAGCTGCTGGAAGACTCTGAGCAAAGAGGAGTGGCGTCTTTAGCTTCCCATTCAACTTGGGGGCCGTGGCTGCAGCCACGCAGCTGCAGATAGCGTGGGTTTGGCTCACACCGGGGTGGTTCAGGAGTTTTTTCCCCAAGTTTCCTGTCGCTGGTAGGGACTGAGCAGTGTGGCGCTTGTGTGTGTGAATTCCCAAGGCCGTGTCTAAATAGACTGGTGAATGAAACCGGCCTGGGACTTGGGTGTCTGATCAAGTCCCCATTTAACAGGCCTCTTAAGTGTGTGCCTGACTTCCCGCCAGGAGGTAAACATTTACCCTAACCATTGACCTCATAACTCACCATTCTACCAGCCAGAACCCTGTATCGTTCTCTGCCTACCCGTTACAAGTGGCGTCTGGCAGCCCGGGCCCCACGCTTTGTTGGAGGACCGGCTGGCCGGGGCTGGAGCGAAGGCTTCAGGGTCAGGCTTTCTCAAAGTTCACGTTTTTGTCGGAGGAGTTGGGAGATGCCACAGAAATGGTGAACATGCTAGTAATCCGTAGAGAAGTGGTTTCTCCGCAGCGCCCGCCCTCTTAGCCTTGTGTTATTGTTGGACTCGGAAGAAAGGCCTGCGGGGCCGTGCCTCGAATCCTGTGGGCGATACTTGGGTTTCTGTGTTCAGAACAGTCCCGGCCTCCCTCAGCTCATGCCGGGTGTGTGCTGCGGGCTTAGGAAGCATGCAGCACCTGGAAGACCTCGGTTTGTGCTCCCTAAGTGGAGGTGAGCTAACGACCCTATATCAAAACACCGCGGTTTTTTTTTTTCTTAACAGGAGGCTGAACCCAGAGGCCTTGAAGCTACACCTCAGCCTTTTTTTTTTTTTGCAGTACTGGGGATAGAACCTGGAGGCATTCTACTTCCAAGCTTCACCCCCAGCCCTATCTTTCTATTCTTTGTTTTGAAACAGGTCTAAGTTGTGGAGGGCCTCACTAAGTAACTGAGGCTGGCCAAGAACCTGGATCCTACAGTCTCAGCCTCCCAAATGCTGGGATTACAAGCGTGTGCCACCACGCCCGGCTCAACCCTTTTTATTCTGAAACAATGGGTCTCACTAGGTTGCTGGAAGTCTCAGTACGTTGCTGAGGCTATTGTCAAACCTGTGATCCTCCTGTCTCAGCTTCCCAAGTACTGAGGTTCCAGGCATGCACCACCACACCCCTGGGTGATTTTTTTTTTTTCCCCCCTCGGTACTGGGGATTGAACCCAGGGCCATTCTACCTCTGAGCCACACCCCCAGTCCTATTTTTTTGAGACAGGGTCTCACTAAGTTGCGGAGAGCCTCACTAAGTAGCTGTTTTTGTTTCTGAATTACAACTTGAAGTTTCTCCAAAGCCCAATCCTAATCTTGTGTGTACAGTAGCGGTCCTGTTTCACTCGGTTCTTAATCCTTGCTGTCTCCTTCTGAATTTAAACTCCTGGTAGTTTATCTGACCGCGAGTAGGGTTCCACCTGTGACGCCTTCAGAGCATGCCCGGCCTTTGTGAGCACCCTGGAGGGCCCGGAGGCTGCGGTGGAGGAGCACTATGCTGAAGACCTCCATCTCGGCTGCTGTTGTCCGTCGAGACCTCTGCAGCGCCACCTCCAGGTTGTCTTAACCTAGCACAAAAGGTCTCATAAAGGCCTTTGCGTCCTCGATGGCGCCCTCGGTCGGTGGTGCTGAATGGGCTTGCGCCGGTGACTGGGGTGGGAGCAGGGTCACAACATCTGCAAACCTTGGTGTTTCAGGGCTGTCCTCGGCACAAGGCTCCCTTCTGAGCTCTTTTAGGAACTGGGGTTAAAGCCTTCAGAGCCTGCCCAGCCTTTGTGAGCACCCTGGAGGGTTGCTCCTTTCTTGTACCCCCACTTAGACCCCTGACGAGGCGGGGTGCCTCCTCCACATGGGGTGGGCCATCCCCCAGGTGTCTGGGCTTGTTGTCCTTGATGTACGTGTGAGGCTTGCTTGTTCACTTGTTTTTAAAACTTCGAAGCAAGCCGGATGTGATTGGCGCGCGCTTGTAATCCCAGCATTCGGGAGGCTGAGACCGGAGGATCTGGGTTCGCGGCCAGCCTCAGCTACCTAGTGAGGCACTCTGCAACTTAGACCCTGTTTCAAAATAAAAAAAATAGGGCTGGGGCTTGGAGGTAGAATGCCCCCAGATTCCATCCCCAGTACTATGTAAAAAAAAAAAAAAAAAACAAAACTTGGAAGCAGATGCTGGAAAGCATACAAGCATCATTGCTGTCGAGTTCTGAGTTCCTTGTGTATGTCATGTGTAAAATCCTGAGGCCGGTCTCCCTGCTTGTCTTTGCTCAGGCCCTGGGCGTCTGGTGTGTCCTGCTGTGCCGCTATGGTGAGGAGCACCTCTAGGTGAGCAGGGGCTCGGCCATTCTTAGCCCCATCAAAGTGCAGGAGTGCAAGTCTCCCGAGTTTCCAGCCCCTCACAGGTGGGTGCTCCTGAGGACACAACACACTGATGACTGAACAGACACACAGAATCATTTTAACAGGCAAAATGTGCCCTTTCGGGGAATCGCAGCGCAAGAGGAAAAGGCTCTTATGGTATTGTGGTTCCTTCCTGAAAGCACGCTTATAACAGGTTGATCCAGGGAGTCGAGGTTGTCAGCCCTTGTCAGCAAGTGAAATGTAAGAGCCGGTCGCCATGTTAAATGCTAATGGCACCTTTCAGACAAACAGCATCAGGCAGGTCAGCACCAAAAAGATCTGATAAATGAGCTCGCTTGGTAATCAGGCTGGGATTATCCACCTTGCAGGGGAATATGTATCTGAACAGTTCTCGGGTTTTTTTTTTTTTCCTTTTGCGGTACTGGGGATTGAACTCGGGGGCATTCTACCTCCGAGCTATACCCTCAGTCCTATTTTTTTTATTTTGAAATAGGGTCTCACTAAGTTGCGGAGGGCCTCACTAGGTAGCTGAGGCTGGGCGCGAACCCGGATCCTCTGCTCTCAGCCTCCCAAATGCTGTGGTTTTTTTTTTTTTTTTTAGGATTGAACCTGGAGGCATTCTGCCTCCAAGCTTTTTTTTTTTTTTTAGATAGGGTCTCAAAGTTGCTGAGGCTGGCTTTGAACCTGTGATCTTCCTGTCTCAGCCTCCCAGGTATACTGGGAATACAGACCTGCCATCATCACATTGAGGCTTCTTTTTCTAACATTTGTGGTCTTCTCCCAGAAGTATATTGATGGGAATGGAAAACCGATTTTTCAAGCAATCTCAGCAAATTCAGTATGTTAAAACTTTTATCCAGGAAGTAAACAAATGATTATTCTGTAACTTACCTTTGATCTGTTACTGGTGGGGGTAGTCTTCTCTGGAATGTGCTTTGAACATAGATTCTGAATTTGGCATACTTCTATATTACAATTGACAATTATAAACATCAGTCTTAATACTGTCCTCATGATCTTAGTCATATGACTTTTTTCTTTAGTGGTGGGTGTTGAACCCAGGGACATTCTCCCTCTGAGCTATTCCTCCAGCCTTATTTTGAAAACAATCTTGCTAGGTTGAATCTCACTTGAGACTGTCGTCAGACCTGAGATCCTCCTGTCTCAGCCTCCCAAGTACTGGGGTTACAGGTGTGCACCACACACCTGACCTATCTTTTTTTTTTTTCTTTTTTTTTTTTTGCGGTACTGGGGATTGAACTCAGGGGCATTCTACCTCCGAGCTATACCCCCAGCCCTATTTTTTATTCTTTATTTTGAAACCGAGTCTCACCAAGTTGTGGAGTGCCTCACTAGGTAGCTGAGGCTGGCCGCGAACCCGGATCCTCCGGTCTCAGCCTCCCAAATGCTGGGATTACAAGCGTGCGCCACCACGCCCGGCATGACCTATCTTTTGAGTTCATCAAAGTTCAAACTAGTCTGTGGCAGTTTGTGGTTTGATTATCCAGAATTGCCTTTCAAAAGTAAAATTGTAGAGCACAAGTTATTAGAATTTTTTTAAACGAGCTTCCCCCTTTTTGGTACTGGGGATTTGAATCCAGAGATGTTCTACCTCCAAGCTAAAACCCCAGACCCCCCCTTTTTTTTGTTTAATGGCCTTGGGGATTGAACCCCCCAGGGGCATTCTATATCCAAGGTACACCCTCAGCCCTATTTTTCATTTTTCTTATTTTGAAACAGGGCCTTGCTAGGTTATCTCTTTGAGACTGTCCTCGAACCTGCAATCCTCCTGTCTCAGCCTCCCAGGTATACTTAGGATTACAGGCGTGTGACACCATGCCCGGCTTTTTTACTTTGAAGTTGGGCCTTGCTAAGTTGCTTGAACTTGCGATCCTCTTGTGGGTACTGGGGTTACAGACATGCACTGACAAATTGCTGCTTTTTATTTTTTTGGAAAGGGATGTGAGCTGGTGTATCTTTGAATTGTATTTCACAAACTAGTTGGGAACTCGAACACTTCAGGGCTGTGAATTCAGGATGGAGTAGTGGGACTTAAGTCCTTCTGATGTGGCCCTCCTGAGGGGCCGTCCCCTGCATCCCTTATGCCGGGCTTCCTGGCCTTTTTTTGTTCTGGGTATTGTACCTGGGGACACTCTGAGCTACAACCACATCCATATTTTAATTTTGAAACAGGGTCTGGCTAAATGGCTGAGAGGCTGTTGCAGAGGCTGGCTTTGAACCTGCGATCCTCTTGTCAGTCCCCACGCTCAGGCTCTTGTGTTGCTTTCTTACTGGGGGTGTTCCGTTTGTAGAATTTGCAGAGATGGGTTGTATATCACACAGGAAAACTACTAGCTTTTGAGTCACCTGCTAACACCAGAACTAAGTGGCTTTTGGGGAGGAGGAGGACCACACACACGGCCGGGCCTGTGCTTAAGAGGATGCCTTGGGGGAAAAACCATCTGTGGGCTCTGGTCTGCTCACTTCTGTTGGAGTCTCACTGCGCTCGCTTGTGGCCTGTGCCCTGCCTGGGTGAGAAGGTATCTGAAGAGCCCGTCCTTTCCTGCAAGGGGGGGCGGGGCAGGAACGTCACCAGCTAACCCTGCACCTGTGCCTGGAGACCAAGCCCGGCCACCCTTCCAAGACAGAGGTGAGAATGGGGAGGGGGGGGCAGCGGGTGTGTCCCCCAAGCTGCTGTCTGTGCTGCTGGGGTGGCTTCCATGTCTTCTGGGAATGAGCTCTCGGTGCAGCTTGTAGTTGAGTAGTAATGACTGGAATTTACCCCAGTGAAGCACTCGCATTTGACCTGAAAGATTTATGTGTTAAGGGTGCCTAATGTGTAAGTTATAATGTGAGAAATATTGGCAGGAAGACATTAGCGTCTGATGTTCTATATGATCAAGTCATTTAAACCCATTAAATAGCTTGTTTTATAAGGCTACTTAATGACATGGGAAAATGCTCACAGAATATTAAGTGAAACAATGTTCTTGCTGAGCAGTATATATAATCTGAATTTCCTGGGACAATTAAATATGCATACGTATTGTTGAAGCAAAGATACGTTAAAAATTATAGCGATTATTATGGTTATGTTATGCATAATTATCTCTTTGCATTTGTTTCCCAGTTTTTCTAAAAATATTAATTTTGTAAAAGAACCATGTCATTAAATATTTGAATTGTGTAGCCTTTAAAAATGATTAGTCTGCCTTTAGTTTCCTGGTTCAATATAGTTTGGATTGATTAGATAATCTTTTTGAGTAGCAGTTTTCAAGGCAAGTAATTAGCAAATAGCTAACATGCTTTTAGAGCCGAGTATAGAGTGGCCCATGCCTGTTTCCAGTACTTGGGAGGCCGAGACAAGATTCAAGGTCAGCCTCAGCAATTTAGTGAGACTTTTGAAATAAAAAGGGCCGAGAATGTGTAGCTCAGAATGAGTTCCCAGTACACACCTCCCAAATGCTTCTGGTACATATTCTTTACTGTAAAAACATCTGTAATCTGAACGTCTTATGTTAGATAGGTTTTCTTTTAAAAATTTGCTGATTTTTAGGTTTCTGACTTTCATTTAAACTTGGGAAGATACGGATGTATAACTTAGAGCATCAATAATTCATTTTTTTCCCCATTTTTTTTTACTATTGGTGAGGCGCTGAGTGACTTTCTCATAGGCATTTAGTCCTCCTAGATTCCAACCCTTTGGTACCTGTGAGGATTCCACATTGATGGGAATCTTCCTGGGTTCTGGGTTGCTACTAAACAGTTTTTTGGTTTTTTTTTTTTTTCTCTTTTTTGGCATTTGTTTTAAGAATGCCATTAAAACTCTGCTCATCTTTGAAAGCAGATACCTTGACTCGGATCACTTCCGTGTCTTTTTAGCGGTATAATTGGCAGCCCTTTGATACTATGCTTTTTGACATTTACATTAAAAATAAAAATTAGCTAATTTGTAAGTTATAAGGTCTTTTTTAAAAAAAAAAATAGTTCATTACTCTTTCACGCCTGTTAATGCTTCTATTAAAATTCTGAAATGGCTTATTAAATTAATGCAGTGTCAAAGGCTAATTGTCTCTGAACTAGTCTAGTGATGTATGGAGACCATGATTTAAGAATTGTTTGAATAGCAGCTCGGGTCAGTTTTCAGTACGTATCAAATTGCAATGAGTGTAGACGGAAAGTAGCACTTAGATGGTGAAGTCTATTCTCTTGCCATTACAAAAGGATGCCTAGAAAACACATTCACTGCTAATGCACTTGAAGTGACTGCTGGGGCTGGCTGCCTGTGTGTGGCCCCGCTGTGTCTCGGCTCAGCCAGCCGGCTGTTCCTGTGCTGTCGGAAGTAGCATGCTGGTGTTGGAGAACTGGCAATCTTGTCCGGTTATCACAACATCTTGAAGTCAGTACGACTTTAGTGGAATGAGCATGAGGTTTCTAAGTTCTAGTCTGCCTTTTAAACACCTACCATGGATTGGTCACTGTGGCCTCCCGGGCTTTGTGTCTGAGCCATGCACCCCCCGATTTCCACATCACTGTTGCCGTAAAATAGATGCGAGAATCCAGGGCGTGCTTACAGAAGTGCTGTGCCTGGTACTAGCACATGGCAGGTGCTTGCTCACTTAGCTTTTCCAGGTGCTGAGCCATCTACACCCTGAGGAGGCTGCACCCTGGGCCAGGGTGGACAGGACGGCAACTCTCCGTAAAGGCTGACCGGATTTTTTTTTTTTTTTTTTTTTGCAGTACTGGGGATTGAACTCAGGGGCATTCTACCTCTGAGCTACACCCCCAGCCCTTTTTATTCTTTATTTTGAAACCAGGTCTCACTAAGTTGCGGAGCGCCTCACTAGGTAGCTGAGGCTGGCCACGAACCTGGATCCTCCGGTCTCAGCCTCCTGAATGCTGTGCCACCACTCCTGGCTCTGACCAGATTTTAATGACCAGTTTCTAAGTCAAAATAGCACTGTGTTCAAGGACTAATATTTCTCTCTGGTGATGGTGGGGGTCAGCGTACCAAGTTGGAGAGCCCTACCTTGGACTGGAGCTGGGGAGGTTCCTTCTGCTTGGGGACGGGCTGGAGCCCTCTGCCGCCGTCTGCCAGGGGAGCGGGAGCCTGCGGGTGGGCTGCATCTTGTGCTTGGTGCGGTGACTCCGAGGTGGATTTCAGGTCTGCTTTGAAGAGAGCGGTCGACTGGGGCTAGGAGATGGGCTGCAGGTGATGGACAGGTGCAGGTGGGTGGAAGTCTGTGATGGTCCATTCCTGCCTCATTCTCTGCTCACTTCCCTTCTGTGTTTCAAATGTCTTTCTGCTGGGTGCCTTTTTTAGCAGGTGGTTAGAGACGGGTACCTGGACCCTTTTGAAAGTCGCTGTTGGGTCCTAGAAATGACCTTAGCGAAGACGCGTGTTGGGGCGGGGCCCCAGGGTCCCGTGTGGATCTAGATGGAGCCCTGGCTGTAGCTCACTTGTCACCTGTCTGGGTGCCTGGCTCACACCAACTGCGAGCCGAGTCCCATGCCCTCGCTGCCACCAGCTTGCTTCCTGGGCACAGACCCTCTCTTCTGACCATCCCTCTCCCCTTGCCTGCAGGCCCGCCCTCCTCCTCTCCCTGGAGGAGGTGCCTCAGGCTCAGCCCCTCCACCAGGAGTTCTCATTTGGGGGTCCAGTGCTGCCCTTGTTACTCAAGTCTCCATTGTCTCTCAAGGTTGTTGTCAGCCTCCCTCACCTGGACCCAGCAGCAGGAGCCTGGCGATGCTTCTGCCTCCCAGACTGTCTTGCTGCTGCTGTGGGTTGAAGGTCGGGTCTCCAAGCTGCCACCTGGCTGCCTTCTGGCTCAGCCATCCACGGTCCCTCCGGTAGCGCCTTCCCGTCCTTGACTGTCTCCCTGGCCCCTCTGCTCCCCTTCACTGGGCTGGACTCGGTGCCCAGGCATCTGTGCCTTCTTGGCAGGCACCTGCCTGTCCTGCAGCCCTGCCCCACAGGCCGTGAACTCTGGGCCTGGGAACTGGCACCCATCCTGCCGCCATGGAGCCCCGGCTTTCCGCCCTGTTTCTATGCGTAATGGGCAGTCCGCACATTCCTGGAACAAGCGTTTCCAACAAACTCCAGCAGCTTCCCGACGCGTGAGCTGGGGTGTGCCGATGCCCTGTGTTGATTCCAGCAGCGTTCGCACATCCAGTGTTAGGTGGAGGTGCTCTTTGGGGAAGAGATGTCGCCGTCAGCTGCACTCACCTGTTGGGGTCTTTGGGGATCTATCTACCCTTTTCCTGCTGGCTTGGCAAAGTTGGAGGCTACAGACAGGAAAGGGAGAGGCCCCAAAGGCTTGTTTGTTGACAGGGAAGTTGGAAGGCACAGCTTGTCCTGCGAACCAGATGGTCCTGCCTCAGGATTAGGCCGTTTGCCTGCCGGGCCAGGCGCTGTGGGCGCAGGCGGGGGCCAGGGGGAGCAGGGGAACCCGGCACGCCATCTTCCAGTTGGGTGCAGGAGAAAAGGAGCCCAGGTCAACTCTCAGAGCCCCCCTTGGCAGGTGAGGAACATGCCCCATCGATGGAGACTTCTTGCCTACAAACCTCTTTTAGCAATGGTTTTAATGTCAGTCATGACTACAAGCAAACCGTGTGAAGAAACGTAAGGGGAGGCCTCCTGAATTCACCCTCTCCCTCCTCCGTATGAATGTCGGTCTAGGATATTGGACAGGATATGGCTTGCTTTGCTCATGGCTTTTTTTCTGTAACCAGTTCTAAAAGTTTTTACAATACATGGATAGATCTAGTTCCCAGAGATTCATGTCAGGATCCTTCTTGGCTTGTGATGTGAGCCCCGTCCTGGGGTTCTACTGAGCTCTTTGGATGAGCCTGTGCCTGTGTTTCTTTTGGGGGATCCTCTCACATGCAGGGGATACATGGGGTGGTTGGCTTCCTTCTACCCACACCAGGCAGGGAGACCTTCCTAGTGCAGTGTTCTTGACATGTGACATGATTTCCCGAGGGAACAGGTTCCCGGAAGGCAGCCGTGATCTCAGAGTGGTGCAGGATGTGCAGGGCCGGCACAGGCCGCTTCTGAGCAGCGCTGGCTGCAGGAGTCCTGCTTGGCTTTTGGGTCCAGTGTCCTTGCCTCTCCTCCTCCTGCCTCTGGCCACCGCCCTGGGCTTCAACCTGCTGTTGACCTTTCTCTGCAGAGGCGGCGGCTGGAACTTTAGTGAATTGAACACTTCTTGGAAGCGGCGAGGGAAGGCGCTGGCTTCCTTCCCAGCAGTGCAAATGGGGGGTTGTCCCAGAGTAGGCTGTGGTGTCTTGATTTAGTTTGCTAGTGTTTTTAGACCCATTTAATCATGCTAATACTTGGATGATAACTTCCATCTTTTTTTTTTTTTTTTTCTTTTGGTACTGGGGACTGAACCTAGGGGTAGATCCCAAGGGCATTTTACTGTTGAGCTACACTCCCAGCCCTCTTTAACTTCTGAAACAAGGTCTGACTAAGTTGTTGAGGGCCTCTTTAAGTTACTGAGGCTGGTCTCAAATCTGTCCTCACGTCTCAGCCTCCCAAGTACTAGAATTACAGGCATGCACTACCATGCCCAGCTTCCATCTATTCTTAATCAGATTTTTTATTTTTCCCTTATAAGTTTTTAAAGGAATTAAAAGTACAGGTTTCACCTATTGCTGAAAGTCGGGTCATCTTTAAAGAACAAGAAAACGGCCATCCACTGCATACTCAGTCCGGGGATGCGAGTCTGACACAGCTTCATCCTCCCCACTGGTAGTTGGTGTGGACAGCCCGGTGTAGACGATGACCAGGTCAGGACTCGGATGCCACTCCCAGGGGACAGAGACCCTGGAGGATCAAGGCCGCTGTGCTGGCGACGGTGCAGATCTGGTGCTTCCTGCCCTGGCAGCAGGTGACGGCTGAGAGTGGTCAGAGGCAGCACTTCTGGGGCACAGAACGTACCCGTCCTCCTCCCTCCAAGGGGGTACTGAGCAAAGTCCTCTTGGGCTAGATCTCCACTTGCTGTAGGAGGAACCCGGAACCTTTTCTCTGGTAGCTTTTGCTTTCTGGTTCTTATCAGCAAGGGCTTTATACTCTTTGGACTAGAAGTTGTGAGTCGGCTAAGTGTTGGAGCAGGAGGTGGTCATGGGGCGCGGTTCCCAGATTGTCTTGCTGTCCAGCTTACGGGGGCTTCTCGGGCATGGGGTCATTAGACCTGTGCTGTGGCCTCCGCCGAGGACCCTGCCTCCTGACCTGAGCCGCCCTCCTGCGACCTCTGGCCTGCCTCTTTCCATTCTGGTGTGTTTTACACTCCTGGCTAGGTTTCAGGGACTTGAATTTAAAGATTAAGTGACTTGACAGACACAGTGGCACATGCCTTTATAATCCCAGTACTTGGGGGGGCTGAGACAGGAGGATTGCAGGTTTGAAGGCCAGCCTTGGAAACCTAGCCAGACCCTGTTTCAAAATAAAGGCCTGGGAGCTGGGCGTGGTGGCGCACGCTTGTAATCCCAGCATTCGGGAGGCTGAGACCGGAGGATCCAGGTTCGTGGCCAGCCTCAGCTACCTAGTGAGGCACTCTGCAACTTAGACTTGGTTTCAAAATAAAGAATAAAAAATAGGACTGGGGGTGTAGCTCGGAGGTAGAATGCCGCTGAGTTCAATCCCCAATACCACAAAAAAAAAAAAAAAAAAAAAAGCCTGGGAATGTAGCTCAGATTGGAATCCCCCTGGGTTCAATTCCTAGTACCAAAAAATAAAAACCAAGATTATTTCAGGAGAGGCTCTGACTCAATCCAAGAAGGAACACATTTTAGGAAGCTGGGGCTACCTGGGGTTTTTGGCCTGGGAAAGAAAGCTCAGACTGGACCCTGTTGACTTTTTTTTTTTTTTTTTTTTTTTTTTTTGCGGTACTGGGGATTAAACTCAGGGGCATTCTACCTCCGAACTATACCCCCAGCCCTATTCTTTATTCTGAAACAGGGTCTCACTAAGTTGCAGAGTGCCTCACTAGGTAGCTGAGGCTGGCCGCGAACCCAGATCCTTGTTTCAGCCTCCCAAATGCTGGGATTACAAGCGTGCGCCACCACGCCCGGCTCCCCTGTTGATTTTTCTTAAAACCCTGAAGGGGCTGAGTGAAGGAGCACTGCGCAGGCATGCCCTGTGGGCTGCTCTCCATCCTTCCTCCGGACAGATATGAGTGGAATTCCAGGATCAAAGTCCCCGGGGGCACGGCAGCCTCTGTGCCTGGCCTCCGTGGTCCCCTGTGGCTCTCGTGACCAGCCTCTTTCCCTGCAGGCTCAGGGTCCGGCCGCCCCCTAGCTCCTCCTGTGTCCACGTGCTGTGCTATCGAGTAGGGGCATCGGTCATGCTGGACTAGCCCGGTCTTGTCAGGGCATGGGGCCAGAGGCAGCTCATTAGACCAGGAGCAGGCCGATGTTCCTGGGGGGTCAGAGGTCACACAGGCCCTGGGCAGGGGTGACTGGGGGCTACGTTCACCCTTGGGAGTTTGAGGGGAGCCCTGTTGGTGGTCCACTTGGGGGGCGGAGGGGCTGCCCCAGTGAGGTGCCCACCCTTGGTTCGTCCCCAGAGTGTGAGGCCGGTGGGGTGGGTCCAGCCATGTTGAGGAGTGACTTTTCTAAAGACCCATTTCCACTCTGACTCTTGCTGCTTGTTTTTCTTTTGTGCTACAGTTCTTAATGGCACACCTTAGCCGGGCGTGGTGGCACAAGCTTGTAATCCCTGGTGCAAGCTTGTAATCCCTAGTACTTGGGAGGCAGAGACCGGAGGATCACAGGTTTGCAGCCAGCCTCAGCTACGTAGGGGAAGGCTCTCCACAACTTGAGACAGTTTCAAAATAAAGGATAAAAAACGGGGCTGGGGGTGTAGCTCAGAGTTTAGAATACCCCTCCAGTCAATCTGATGCCACACAAAAAAAACCAAAAATTGTTTTGTGGCTGAGAATCTCTCGTTTAGCTCTGACAACTTGCTAAGGGGGTGTTCTTGCCACTTTACCAACTTTCCAAGATGCCTGGTGACATTTTATAGCTTGGACAGTTTCTCTAATCATTTAAATGAAGCCACAGTGCATCAACTTACAGGGAGAAGACGGGGAGTCGAAGACGGACTTGATTCCTTGCGCCCCACGGCACACCTGGAATGCAGCGTCATCTCCAGGTGTGGCTGGGGAGGAGGACCCCTCTGAGGTCCCGCTGGCCTCTGCACACCTGGGAGGGCAGCCTATCCCCAGCCTCCATCCCAGGCTATGGAAGGGCTTTGGAAACAGGGCCGTGGTCGTCTCCTACTAGTGCATTGTGTTGGACGGGGGTTGTAACTGACAATTGTGTTAACGTTTTAAAGATGGCTCAGAGAGGAGCGTTCCTTTTAGGATTTCCAGGAGATGAGCCCTCATCTGCTTTTCTTGCCACTGCTCCTGTGTCATGTGGTGTGCGACCTGACCTGGCGGCTCCAGAAGGGACTTGTCAGGAGTCACCCTGAAGCCTCTGCCTGGGTTTCCTGAGTCAGCTGGGTGGGTGTGTTCCGCCCAAGTGGAGGTGGGAACTTACCTGGGCGTGTGCAGCTTCTCCATGGTGACATGGACTGTTGGGACCAAGGGACTGGAGTTGGTCAGCACATGGGGCCCACTTTCCTCCCGTTTTCTACTTGAAAGGGAGAGGCAATTCTGTGGTTTTTTTTCCTTCTATGAACCCATGAAGAAAATCTTGAAATACCTTAGCGCTCGCTGTTTTATATTCATCGGTCTTTAGTGTTCTGGCGTTCCTAGGACAGGTTGGGAAGTCTGAACTTTTAAGTTCTAGGAGACTTAACCAGTTGACTTTTAACAGGAAACATTCCTTTGATTCTAGGAAGTTTTCTTCGCCCTCCAGTGCCTGAGGGTACGGAGCCTGTAGACTGCTTAATGATAAACCCGCTCTCCATTTTCACGTATGAACTAGTTCTTATATATATACACACAGAAGCACAACAGATACCTTTCTTTAGATGTGAGCGTTGTAGGTGTTCGAGGTTCTGTCCCCCAGCTAGGGAACTTTGGAGCCAGGAATGCGGGTGGCCCCCCTCGGCGGTATCTGCGTAGATGTTCACTCTGGTACAGAGAGAGATGCTGTTGGCTGAGAGCAGAGTCAACTTGTCTACGCTGCTGCTAATTATTCAGTGACTTCTAAGCTGCTTCCCATTTTAATTCTGACTGTAAGTGTCTGCCAATGCCGGCTAAATATTCCTCCTGCTATCAGACAGCCTTTGAGTGTGTGCGCGAGCGCACGCATTAGAACTGATAATTTGATATTCCCTGCCTTCTCTCCCCCCCTCCCCCCGTAGTTTATTTTGAGTGGTAAGTTGGTGGGGACAGATCCTGGGGAGACAGAAGCCGCTCCGGGTGTGGCCCGCGAGACCTTGGGGGCTTGGACTGTTGCCTCTTGGTTGACCCTAAGCAAGAGTCTTGGCATGTTTTAAGTTGGAGACCAGAACGTGAGAGGGGACCTTGGATGGGTGGGGTGGAGTGACCACCCTTCCCCCTTCCCTGGACTCCTGGGCTTGAGTGCTGGAGGGCACCATGTCCCTCTTGTCACCAGCTACCGTGACTCTTCCTAGACCTTGTCCCACCGTGGCCTGGGGTTGGGGGTGGTAAGCTAGAAACCTGGGAGAAAGCCATGCCAGTCAGTAAATGTCACCAGGCGGAGGTCGAGAGTTTGAAGACGGCATGCAGCAGCGGAGGGCCTGCCTGGCCAGCACGGGCAGCCCAGGCGTGGTCAGTAGCACACCCACCCTGCAGGGTTGACCTCAAGCGCTGCCAGCCCGCATGGAAAATTTCAATACGTGTGTGTGTTTAACCTCTGGTCTGAAATACAGCTGCACTATTTTCCAGTCGGACAGGGAAGCAGAGAATCACATGTGCAGTATTTTTGTAACAGGCAGTTACTAATTTTGTTTTACTAAGTCTTTCCATGCGAGTGCCTGTGACTGTCTCCTTGCTGTGTCTGGGCGGTGGCCCCAGGTAGGGCTGGCGGGTCGGGCAGCTGGAGCCCCGCCCTCTGCTGCTGTTCCACGCCTCCTAACACTCCACGCCGTGACTCACCAGCCCCTCCCGTGCCAGGCTCCAGCATGGTCAAGACTTAACGCCTCTGGTTTGTTGTAAACTGCCAAGATGTGGTGGCTGGTTTTTTTTTTTTTTTTTTTTTTTTTTTTTTTTTTTTTTTTTTTTTTTTTTTTTTTTTGCGGTACTGGGGATTGAACTCAGGGGCATTCTACCTCCGAGCTATACCCCTAGCCCTATTTTTTATTATCTTTTGAAACAGGGTCTCACTAAGTTGCGGAGTGCCTTTCTAGGTAGCTGAGGCTGGTCTCGAACCCGGATCCTCTGGTCTCAGCCTCCCGAATGCTGGGATTAGTGGTGGCTGGTCTAAGCCGGAAGATTCCTCCTCTCCTTGCCGGACCACCTCTTTTCTTGCAGTGGAAGTGTGTGCTTGTGTGCGGCCTGGTCTGCAGGCCCGGCCTGGGTGGGGTGCAGCTGGGGGGTGGGGTGCTGAGCTCTGAATTCCCGTTCTGTGTTCTCCGCTTTCCGGGAAGAGGACGCTTTCCAGAGGTGGCCCGTGACCTGCTCTGCTCCATAGTATTGGCCTCTCCCCGAGTTAAACGTCCTTTTTTCTTTCAGCTGTATCAAGGTTTGCTTCAAACTCCAGTTGCTTCCAAACATAAATCGAGCCTTATTGAATGTTTCTTTGTGGGTTGGTGACACATTTTATAAAGCACAGGTTCCAAGTCTAAACCCCCCCCCCACCCCAGGGGGAGGGTCTTTGGAAGGATCCAGGGGACACTAGTAGTAACCTCTGGTGCAACTGGGGATCTTTGAATAAAAAGGGGGCGGCAGAAGTGCCTTAAGAGAGGTCACTAAGTTTTTATTCTGTAAAAGCGGCAGTAAGCTCGTAAGTTTGGGAATCCCTGTTAGAGTAATACAAAGTGCTGAGGGTTTCTTTCCTTTTTTTTTCTTTCCCTTCCCCCACCCCTCTCATTGCTGGGGATTGAGCCCAGGGGTATTCTACCTTTGGGCGACACCCTCAGCCCTATTTTTATCTTTGAAACAGGGTTTCACTAAGTTGCAGAAGGACTTGCCGAGGCTAGCCTCAGACCTGTAATCCTCCCATCTCGGCCTCCCAAGTATTGGGACTACAGATAAGTGCCACCATGCCCGGTTTGATGAAGGGTATTGAGATAGTTCTGGAGACTGAGCAGCCTGCCTGGGAGGACCCAGAGGGTAGAGCTTTGGGGACTGCGAGATGAGGTCGCCTCTGTACTTCCTGCCCCTTCCTCTCAGGAGTCTGTCTCCCTTTCCTGGTGAGGCAGAGGACTGGAGAGGTGGAAATTTAGGTCCAGAATGGGGCTGGCATCCCTGGGTGGCCCGCACACTTGCACGGACTCGAGGCCTTTGGAGGGAAGCCTTTACTTGAGACACAGGAGCCGGGTGCGCCTTCTTCTGCGCTCTGCAGGAGGGCCACTTAGCTGTGAGTACTGCTGCAGGGGATAGGAACGCTTTTTTCTTTGCTGACAACGCGTGCGTTCTACCCACAGATAATGAGAATTTATTTTCCTTTCTTAGAGTTCTCGTAACTCAAGTGCGCCACTTTTGGGAACAAGAGTATGTACACAAATGTGCTGATCATTTTTCCCCTGTGCTCAGAAAACTCAAAATTATTTCTTTTCCTGCAGCGCTGGGGATGGAACCCAGAGCCTTGTATTGTGCTAGGAAATAGTCTTTTCCACCCGGCTACACCATACCAGCCCAGAAAAACTGAGGTTTGCATAGTAAAGTTCTTCACAGAATTGGAGGGAAAGATCTCTGTGAAAAGCATCCAGGTCCAAGGCAGCTCATGGAAAACGGGTCTGTTTCCTCTTCATGTGTGGTGATAACCGAGTTATTTCTAAGTTTATGCCGAGGACTTTCTTAGAACTTGGTGTCTCATCTTCGGGTTTCCAGTTATTCCCTGACTCTAAAGGTACAAGAGAAACGAGACGGGGAAAAAATCCTGCAAAGATCAGCCCGACCACACTTCTAGGAATTAATTGGCAGGAAATCAATTCAGTGAGAAGTCTCTCAGCCAGTATGGCAAGAGACGGGGCCAAATGCTTGTGAGTTTGAGAGAATATACAAGAATCTGCAAGCTAATTGGGCGAATTTACATGTTACTGTAGTTCCCCACAAGACTGGTCGTTTGGGAAATTTATAGGCTATTTAGAAGAGAATCAAATGTTTAGCCACTTGACCCTACAGAGGAACCTCAGTGAAGATGTACCTGACTTGGGGAATTACAGTGGGATGGCTCCAGCCAGGCATGGTGCAGTGCACGCCTGTGACCCCAGTACTTGGGAGGCCGAGGTGGAGAATTGAAAGTTTGCGTTTAGCATCAGCAACTTGGATTCAACAACCTATCCAGACCCTGTTTCAAAACAACAGGGACACTTTTAGAAAAGTTATCAATGGGAGGCATTTTGATTGAATTTAGCCTTTTTTTTTTTTTTTTCTTGTACTGGGGATTGAACTCGGGGGCATTCTACCTCCAACTTATATCCCTAGCCCTATTTTTTTTACTTTATTTTGAAACTGGGTCTCACTAACTTGCGGAGTGCCTCACGAGGTAGCTGAGGCTGGCCGCAAACCGAGATCCTCTGGTCTCAGCCTCCCAAATGCTGGGATTACAAGTGTGCGCCACCATACCTGGCTGAATTTAGCCTTTTTTTTTTTTATGGTTATTATTAGGACCTGATCTTGAACTAGAGACTATATATTTGCACTTCACAGATGTTCTATCGTTACCTCATTGGATTAACAAGTTACCACTTCAGGTTTACGCTGCAGGATTCTACAGTCTGAAACAGTCTGAAAGTGCTCATGGCCCTGTAGCAATCTTGTGTTTTTTTTTTTTTTTTTTGCGGTACTGGGGATTGAACTCGGGCATTCTACCTCCGAGCTATCTATACCTTCAGCCCTATTTTTTTGAAACGGGGTCTCACTAAGTTGCGGAGTGTCTCACTAGGTAGCTAAGGCTGGCTGCGAACCTGGATCCTCCGGTCTCAGCCTCCCCAATGCTGGGATTACAAGCGTGCACCACCCTGCCTGGGCTGGCCCTGTAGCAATCTTGATTTGGAACTTTGTCCAGCCTCTTCAGAGGCTTTAGGAGACCAGGGTTCTTGGGCTGTTTGATCCTGAGTAACCGGAGGGTTGGATCAGGTTTTGACTCACAATAACAGATGCAGACATTAGCGGGTGATAGTTTCTTCCTTTTAAAGTCTGGGAGCAGGTGATAAACTAGCTAGTGTTGGAAAAGCACGTATTGACCGGGCACATCAAGTTCCACCCCTCCCCTCCCCACACAGGGATGGTCATAATGACGCATCTTACTTTGGGACATACGTCTTTCTGCTAGTTGAGTCTGTTCCTGGTTCCCATTACTGAGATGATCCCGGTATTTGTAACGTTTTACAAATGGGGCGGAGGAGTGGCGTGTGCATGACTTCTCGCGGCTCTGCTCGCTGCCTAGGCAGGTTTGAGAGTCACCGGTAGGGCGTGTGAGAACCAGAGAAGCAGAACTAAGAGCTGGACAAAGAGGGTACTGGGGGCTTGGTTGCCTTGCCTGGGAATTTGGGCTTTTGTGGTCGCTGTGTTGGGGTATTGCTTTTATTTGTAACTTAGCAGGAATGTATTTATGGCCAAATAGCCATTCTTATTGATCCTGGGAAATTCTGAGACCCGCAGAGAATTTCCTTCAAGGCTGCAGTGGTAGTAATTCCAAAAATTCAGAATTACTGCAACCAATTCATGGAAAAATGAAGGCATTGATTGAACTGGCGTCAGAAGTGTGCTTTGAGCCCAGGAAGCTTGCCTGCTTAGTAGTATTCTTGAATGACCTCTGATGCCGGAGACCTCCCCACCTGGTAAGAACTTGGTTGAAAGCAGCAGACGTATCTACAGAAAAATCAAGTGCCAGGATGTGGCCAAGCGGCGTCCCAGTTGAGACTCGCTCTGACCGGGCAGTTGTCCACTGATGGCTTTCTCCTCCCCCCCCAGATGAGGGAGAAGGTGTCTCAGATGGTAAAGACCTTTGAGGAGGACGGCTGGGTATTATCAGGACAACAGATATCCCCAGAAGAGGGCGAGGAGAGTCCCTAGACAGGAGCTGACGTATGGATGGAAAAGTAGTGTTTAGCTCCTTGGGAGTAGAGGCACAGAGATTGGTTCAAGAAAGCAAGTAACACACGAGGGAGAACGCACTTTGGGGGTTCCTGGCTCCTCTGTTAAAGGAAACTTGAAGGGTGGGTGTAGGGGAGGTGTGCGCAGGTAACCTCAGGCCAGTGATCACAAGACGTTTCATGGAGATCTGGTGATCTGGATTCCTGACACAGTCTGCATTGCCTGGTCTATAGATAGACTGGAAAGTCCAGTATTACAGGTTGAAGATTCTGGCTCTTTTGCTTAGACTATTCATTGGGAGTCAACTAACAGTGCACAAGGTGATCAGAGGTGAGTTTTTGGTTAACTTTTAACATTTACAGATTTCTCAGGAATTTGGGGGTGATGGGTCTGGGGGAGAGACTGGCTGAGTGAGTAGCCCACCTGGAAGAGGATGTGGAACTTCTGAATTAAAATCTTCCTAGCCAGGTGTGGTGGTGCACGCTTGTAATCCCAGTACTTGGGAGGCTGAGACTAGAGGATCTGCATTTGTGGCCAGCCTCAGCTACTTAGTGAGGGCCTCTGCAACTTGGTGAGACCCTGTTTCAAAATAAAGACTAAAAATAGGGCTGGGGACATAGCTTGGAGGTAGAATGCCCCTGGGTTCAATTCCCAGTACTGCGGAAAAATCTTCCTCCTCCATCTTTCTCCCTATTCCTAGCCTACTTCATGTATTTTGGGTGTTGGCAACATCTTGATAAAAAACATTAGGACATGTTCTCTTGGACAGTTATTGAATGCATATAACAATTATCAAGCTGGAGAACTAGAATTAGGTACTCGGGGACCATGTGATGGAATTATTTGCAGGTTGTCTTTGAGACTTGTTGGGTTGTAGTTTTGAGTAGGTGTAGTCATCTGGACTGTTGGCTGTGAGTGACAGAAATCTTAACCTCCTCAAAGAATCAAGTTAGCTGGAGTGTCCAGCAGTAGCAGCAGTGTGCTTTCAGGGTGTGGGATCCGGGCGTTGGGCATGGTCACAGGGCCTCTCTATCCTGCTCTGCCCCATGCCCTGCTGAGTTCTGCTTGGCCCCTCCAGCAGGGCTGGACCTCGAAGATCCTGGTGTCATCCCAGGAAGACTGGGGGCGACTTGGTTCTGGGCTACTGTGGATCTGAATTGGTCCCCAAGCTCTAAGGAATGACACACTTGAGTGACAAGGGATGGCGTGACATTACGGACAAGACTGGTTCCTTACAGGAACCAGAAGGAAAGGTGTGGGGCAGAGGAAAGCCCTGCAGTAGCAGGAAGAGCTGGGGGGGGGGGTCATAGGGGCAAACTCTCCATCTGGGTTACGGGTGTTGGGGCTGTTTACCTGGCCAGGAGTGCACGCAGGAGCAGCTGCTGGCCTCGCTGCCCAGTCAGCCCTTGGTGGAGGCGGCCCAGGGGTGAGCTAGCACCAGGCAGGAGCAGCTAGCTGCTGCTGATTGGAGGCCAAAATCTGCAGAGCACTGGGATGCCGGGAGGTCCAGCCTCTTCTGTGGGGTTCCCTTGAAGTTTGCTTCCGGCAAACCCTTGCCGAGCCTGCCTCACGCTCCCTGCTGCTCCGTGGCCTACTCTGCCCTCTTTAACCTCTTCCTCTACTCTCTTCTTCCTATCCACTCACATCCTTCCCTCCCTCCCTCTCCCTTTCCGCCATCCTGTCATCTTTGGGAAATTACCAATCGCTTTTTTAGGCGCAGAGCATGGTGCTCACCCTGACATGCCCTGGATCCAACTTTGCCCCTGGCCGCCCGGAGTCCACACCCCAGGGCAGTGTTGTAGGGCTGAGAAAATGCCCCGGGAGCAAGGGGCCGCAGGCCGAGCGCACTACGTGAGGTATGAGGCGGCCGCGTTCCCGATCTCCCTGCCTGGCCCTGGGCCGCGTGTGTGCAAAGTGGCCTTCCTTTGAAGGTCCCGCAGGTGGCGTGTACCTCGCCGACAGGTCTTGCTGTCCTGTCCCCCACGCCCAGTCTTCAGTTCCAGCATCTCCTGGTCTAAGAAGCCTCTCCTCCCCGGTGAATTCTGTCTCCTCCCTGAATTGTCTCCTCCCCAGCGGCCGGCCTTCTGCTGAAGTTCTCTCCCAGCCGGTCTGTGGGTGCTCCGACTCCCTCTTCTGCAGGAAGGTTGGTTTCCTCCAGTAGGTAGAGAGGTCCTCGTGCCAAGATTTGTCTCGGCGTGGACAGATGTAGGGCATGTGTGGGTGCTGAATTAAATACTCGTGATGTAAAATAGCTCTATTGGGGTTCTGCATCCAGTCGTCTGTCTTCTGGCTCTTAAAAGGAACAGAGTAGTGGTTGCTGTGTGCTACATCAGACTGGTTTTTTACAAATGGCCGTGTTCGAGGTGAGTCTGCAGAGGCTCCACATGGAGAACTCCGGTCTGCCTCCCAGCCGGAACAGACTCTTGGGGAGGCTGCTGGAGGTATGTAATAGACTCAGAGGTCTGATCTGAGATTCAGATGCCGTTTGAAGCAGCCCTTTAAACAGCAAATGGACCTCGGTGTGTGCGCCTGCTTGGGGTCTGTGGCGGTTTGAGCTAGGAAAGTGTGAGTGACCCGGGTGAGCCGGTCGGTCTTCGTGCCGTCGACAGGTGTGCTGGTGTCCAAAGCGGGGGTTCCCTGGAGTCCCTGGCGTAACCTGACATCCAGCTCCTGAATCCTGTGGTCTGAAACTTCTCTGGTGATTAGCTTTGAGTTGGGTGGTAGTCTTGGGTCGTCTCCTGGGGGGTGTGCTGGCCTTCAGGAGCTGGTAGGGGGTGTGGCCATGTGCCCAGGCAGGTGAGCTGGGCACCGAGCTCTGCTGCTGGTTCAGCCTGCCATACCTTGGGCTTGGTGAAGAGAATGAAGCTGACCATGGCTAATGAATGGCCAGGATGCAGAGGGAGACACCTTTGCCAGAGTTCATAGCCACTGGGCGTGAACTGGCACTTCTGACTTTGCCCTCTGGGGAGAGGTTGCTCTTCTGAAAAGGAATTTCTAAAGTAAAGGATGGCCTTTCATCGGTGCCACTTCCCCTGAATTACCGGGAAGCCCGTCTTAGCCGGGCACTGGAGAAATACCTGGGTGGGATAGTTTCTTCCCCAGTGGAAAGACGGTGCTTGAAGTTTCTCAAGGAAGAGCCTCGAGATGCCTGTGAAAAGGTCCAGACCCCCGCACATCTGCCGTCCTCAGAGCCCCCATGAGGGGACCTCGTGGCCCCCTGGGCTCTGCTTTTGAAGACTTTGCTGAAAACTCGATTTTCCCTCCCCTAAAGCCCAAACGTGGTAAATCACAAAAGCCTCGTCGTCTAAGCCACCTGTCCAATAGGAAACAAAACCACCGTGCTCCAGGGTCCTGTTGTGACTTGAAGAGTTCATGGCTTCCTTTCCTGCCGATAAACAAAAGTGAGCTGAAAACGCATGGGGGTGTTCCCGGTGGACAGGATGTTTGCTGTATGGAAGGAAGGAAAAGTTGCCTCGACTGAGCGAGAGCCCATTGTGCAGCGGATCTTGCAGGTTTTACAGCATCCCTCTTGGAGCAAGAGGCGCCAGCCACAGAGCACGCATGCATAAAAGGGAGACGCGAAGCAAGTTGGGCTTTTGAGGCTTGTTTTGGAAATCAAGTGGAGGCACCGCACAGAAATCTTCCTGAGAAAGATGCAGAGTTGCCAGAGAGAATGGAACTTGACTGGGGACTGGCAGGGTCCTTGGTTTATGTGACAAAGGATTTCAGCATGAGCCAGTCAGAGCTTGAAAGTTTAAGAAATCCACCTTCTAGGGAGAACATGGGCTTCCAGAATGATAGGTGTTTGGGGGTGTTCCTGGTTCTTCTGTTACTACTATGGGTGCATCATAATTGCACAGCCTAATGAGGGTCAGTGACAAATGTACATGCTCGCAGCACTTGGGGTGTCTCCCGGATCCCCCCTCCTGATACATGCTGAGATCAGTGTTGCTAATTTCATATGTGTACACAGCTCTTAGAACCATTTTCTTCATGTCTTCCCCCTACCCACCTCCGATCTCCTTCCACAGTTTTACTGGAATCTCATTTGTCTAAAGCCTGTTGACCAATGTCTCCTGGCTCCCACCTGTGAGAGCAAGCACGTACCACCCTTCTTTGAGATGAACTAATCTCGAGCTCAAAGGAAACCTGAAGGGCGGGTCTGGGAATGGTCCCTGAGGGTGACATCTGCCTGGTGATCACGAGACGGTTTATGGTGGCCTGCTTGTTTCCTGAATCCTTGATGTGATCTCCATTGTCTGATCAACAGATAATGCTGGAAAGTCTCCTATTAACAGGTTCCGCAAAGTTTCGTGTTTCCCGTGCTTAAACTGCTTGTTGAGGTAGTTAATGGTGCACAAAGTATAATTACCATACACGAGTGAGCTCTTTGGCTGGCTTTAAGATTTATAGATTTCCCAGGAAATTGAGTGTGCTAGACCTGGGGGCAAGAACTGGTTGGGAGTGCTGGGCCTGGAAAAGTACACGGGACTTCCGAATTGAAGATCTTCCGCCTCCTGTATGTCTCCTTCCTATTTTTATTCTACCTGGAGTGTTTCCTAATGTCAGTGTGCAAAAGGTATGTCTCCTTTTATTCTACCTTGAGTGTTTCCTAATACTATCAGTGTGCAAAAGTGGAGAACAGAAAGCCTCCTTAGAGGAAAAAGAACCAGGAATTCCAAACTTTGAGAAATAACTGATACTTCCCAAGGACTTGAGTTTTTCTTCTAATTACGGAAGTGTATGCTGTGTTTGCAGAAGCACTTACCGTTGAGTGCAGCAACTTCAAGGTTGGCTTCTCCGTGCTTCTGTGCAGTTTCTGGGTCTTCTGGGCTGGTCCTGTGCATGTACACAGCCTCTGTCCCTGCACAAGAGCAGAGGAGGAGGTGGGTGGTGAACGTTGACCTAGTGGTGGCTGCTCGCTGGAGAAACAGGAGAACTCTTGCTTGGATTGGACACACCAGTAACATCTGAAGCTGTGGCAAGAGAAAGGTCCAGTAATATGTTCTTTCCTAATTGACCATTAGGAAACTTAAAATCTTTGGTGTGTTGCATCGTGGTAAACCTGCAGTTGGGTGAGGCTGAGTTCCACCCACGTCTGGGCAGCAGTCACCACCCCCTCCATCTTGCAAAGCTGGAACTCTTCCCTACTGTAACAAGTAACTCCCCCTCCCTCTCCCCACTCCCCAGTCCTACTTTGGGAATCTGGTTGCTCTAGGAAATGTCACGAAAGCGGAGCTCTACGGGGTCCGTGCTTTGACTGGTGTCTTTGACTTGGTGTGTCGAGCTTCTGCCACCGTATAGCAAATGTCAGAACTCCTGAAGGCGCTGTAGCGCCCCGTTATCCAAGTGGGCCGTGGTGAGTGGTGCTGCTGTGAGCATGGTGGTGTACGCTGGCAGGAGGAAAGTCAAATCTCCGTTTGTGAAACGGGCTTTGATCTTGAGGTCCCTGGAGGGGCTGGGCCCTGGAGTCCTCCGCCACTCCTGGAAACTGAAGGAGAGCTGTCCTGGGGGATTGTGGGAGCTCTCTAGCAGGCTCTTGTTCCCAGCTCTGTGAGCGGAGCCAGGCTCCCCCCTCAGCTGAGCTGCAGAGTCTCCTCCTCCCAGACCACCACGAGTTCTAAAGCGGACTCCTGTGACTCCTTAATCGCTTTTTTTCTTAAGATTGTCTTGCCCTTGGCTGGTGGATGAATGTTTAGTTTTTCTGCTTCTGCACAGCAGACGTGGTGAGCAGGAGGGTTTCGAGCCTCCTCTGAACTCTGGAAAGGCGAAGGAGTCGCCGAACTCCTGCGGCAATCCTGCAAGGGCGCTGTTGATAATTACCTCGTGCACATCGGGACAGGAGAGCATTTGGCGTGGAGGTCCTGGAGGCCGCTGTCCAGGGGGAGTGTCATGGTGGTGTGCCCTGCCCTGGGCACTGAGCACTGCTGAGTGGTGATGTGCTAAGGGGACGGTCACCTACCCTCCTTCCTCAGAACCAGGGTGGGGCCGCTCCCCCCCATGTGCATTCAGGGGGATCCTGAGTTTTCTGTAGCAGCAGGAAAGGAGGTGCGGCCGTGACCGCCCTGCCAGGAGTGGCCAGAACTGGCCTCTGTCCCACGCCACCCTTGCACACGCATGGTCTTCCCACGTTAGTGCATGCGTACACTTGCACGGTTTTCTTTGACCTCTTGCCCCCGAGTTGTATTTCCTAAGAAAAGAGTCACTTGGTTCCTGGCAGTTCAGTTACCTGGCTTTGAGTACTTCACTGCAGATTCGTTATTGACACTGGATCTGTTAGTCATTCTCCAATCTAGTCTTGTGACCCAGAGCTTTCTTCGTAGTCAAGGGCCGGGTCCTGCGTGTAGCTGCCGAGTCTTTTTCCATTTTCTCTTTCCTGTACTGGGGCTTGAACCCAGGCCCCTGTGCGTGCTAGGCCAGTGCTCTACCGCTGAGTTCCCCCACCTCCCAGCTCTGTGGGGTCTCTCCACCCACCAGCTTGTCTGCAGCCCGTCTTTGGTGGGCGATGATGCCTTTTAAAGGCTATGGCTGGGAACTTGCCTTTAAAAATGACATAGCAGGACATCATGGGGGGAGAGCAGATGCTGACCTGCGTTTACCTACCATGCCTTATAAATCCACACGGTGCCTGTAGTGCTGAGCTGATGGGGGAGGGAACAGAGGACACTGTCGTGACATGACTGTGTTCCCTCGTGATAGGACTCCTGGCTGAAGTGCTAACAGGGGCAGTTGAGCCCAAGTCGATTCCGATGTGGAAATGGTGCAGGAAGTTGTAGTTAGCGTTTTCAGCACAAGGAACAGGCCCCCGGGGTTGGCTTAGGCATGGCCGTTCCTGCCAGGCTGCTGCCGTCCCTGTTCCCTGGTACCTCTGCAGCTGGGTGATGCGTTCACTCTGGGACCTGCATGCTGGCCAGGGAGGGATGCCCAATGCTACCCGCATACAGCGACAACCTCTGGCGTCTGGACCTTGTGGGGTGCAGTGAAGCTGGGAAGTGGCTCTTGCTTCGGCTTTGGGGTGCAGTAAAGTCGGGAGGCAGCTCCTGTCTGGACTCGCCACCATCTGTGTTCCCATGGGTGCAGGTACCTGAGGACCTGGTCTCCCGTGGACCGCCTCACAGGTGGCGGTGATGAGCAGGCTGTGGGTGTATCCTAAGATGCACCACAGGAAAAAAGTGCAATACTCGCTTGTGACGTTAAGCATTTGTCGGATGTTGTATCCTTGAGTTTTAAAATTTGTGTATCAAGTTCAGACAGAACAAATGTGTCCAGTGGAGCATAAATCTCCCTGTAGCTCCTTCCCCAGAGACGGTCCCTGTGGACAGATTTCTTTGCATCTTCATGCACATTACAAAAATGGAATGATCCCCAGTGCAGTGTTTCATACCAAATGCGTTGGTGCATTTGCTTTTATCTTTACCGTCGTGTTGTAGGCCGCTTTTCAACATCAACATTTAGGCTGTCTTATATTGGACTGGTTTTCATAGCATGGATTTACTGAGATTTTTTTTTTCTTTTTTTTTTTTGCGGTACTAGGGATTGAACTCAGGGGCATTCTTCCTCCGAGCTACACCCCCAGCCCTATTTTTTGTTCTTTATTTTGAAACCGAGTCTCACTAAGTTGCGGAGTGCCTCACTAGGTAGCTGAGGCTGGCCGCGAACCCAGATCCTCCCGTCTCAGCCTCCCGAATGCTGGGATTACAAGCATGCGCCACCACGCCCGGCTGATTTACTGAGATTTGAAGGACAGGTAAGTGCTTGCCTGTATTTGGTTATCAGGAAGACAGAGGCACACAACTGTTTCCTTAAGGAAAGTTCCCAGGGATGGAATCCCTGCATGAAAGGCATGTGCATAATTAAAATGGCAGGCATTTAGATATGACCCTTGGGTTGTGTCCATTTGATTCTTGTGGGTTTTTTTTTTTTTTTTTTTTTTTTTTTGCACTAGGTACATTCTACCTCCAGGCTACACACTCAGCACTATCTTTATTATTTTGAAACAGTCTTGCTAAGTTGCTGAGGACCTAAGTTGCTGAGGCTGGCTTCGAACCTGTGATTCTCCTATCTCAGCTTCCCAAAAACTGGGATTACAGGCATGCACCACCTCGCCCAACTCACAGTAACTTCTGAGTCAGCCTGCAGCCTTCACCAACGATGAGTAATTTCAACACTAATTTTCTAGTTTTAACATTAAGTATTTTAATTTTTATGCTCTACAAACAGCCCTGTGGTTCGTGAGCCGCTTGTATTTCTTTTGCCTATTTACCTTCTGGAATTATTTACATATACCGACTTCTTTGAACCATTCATTTTGGATAGGAGCCCTTTGTCACTTGTAACACTCAAGTATTTTTGGCAATTCTTAGTTTGCCTTTTCACTTTGTTGAGAGATCTCTTGCAATAGAGTGGTTTTGATTTCTGTTACCAAATATGTCAATCTTTGAGTTCAGCTTTCTTTATATCGTTTCCAGCCTGATTCTTATGCGAAGAGAAAACCTCCACACTCCATGATTATAAAAGCCACTTTCCATATTTTAGCTTCTAATTTGCATATGATAACTTTATTTCTGCATGTGGTATGAGGTCCAGGTCTAAATTTTTGCAGTCTTCCATCCCGACTCCAGATGTTATCTTTTTTTTTTTTTTTTTTTTTGCGGTACTGGGGATTGAACTCAGTGGCATTCTACCTCTGGGCTATATCCCCAGCCCTATTTTTTAACTTATTTTGAAACAGGGTCTCACTAAGTTGCAGAGTGCCTCACTAGGTAGCTGAGGCTGACCACGAACCCGGATCCTCCCGTCTCAGCCTCCCAAATGCTGGGATTACAAGTGAGCACCACCATGCCCAGCTTATCTCTTATTTTTAAATTTGACTTGAATTCTTAACGTTTGAGTTGCGTGTGATATGAATGTGCAGGAAGAATAGAAAAGGGAGTGAAGCTGGGCTTTGTGGGGGCTTCTTGGGGTGGGTCACCTCGAACCTTTTCCAGGTTATGTTTGAAAGCATTTCATATCCCACTACCAACCAAGTGTAGAAAGCTCCAGCTGCCTTGGGTGGATGCCTTAAAATTGGAGAAGGTGCTCCTTCCTGTCTCTTGCCTGCAGGAATGCCATTTAGTTCAGTAGATACTTGATGATTTCTCAGGCTGTTCAGAGTTGAAAGTCACAGCATTAAACCTAGAACTAGAATTCCTTTCATTGACTGGGTACGTGATACTTCTTCTGCAAGGAGAGGGGCTCCAGCAGGCGGCCAGGTCATCTGCCTCGTCTTTACAAGTATTTCAGGATCGGATCCTATTTTCTGCAGGCAGCAATGGGAAGAACCAAAAAAAATTTGTACAACTCTATTAACATCCTCCCATTAACCATATATTGTCATGCAGAAAGATAAGGGCACTGACTTTGGGTAAAACCAGTATCTCAAAGTTTCAAGAATTGGTGCTAGAATCATGTGAAGCAGTTGCTATTGTCGCCCTCGAATGAACATTGACTTATCGCCTGGAAGATCGGGCTTCTCAAGCTGTATTTGCCCCCAGGGTTGTAGGCTAGGCGCTGGATCCTTTTCTGGTGGCCCGATCTCCAAGTGGCTTCTTGGTGGAAATGACGGTCCAGAGTGATCTCGACGTGGAGAGCTGGCCTGTGTGAAGGGCATCCTGATAGGGATTCTCCCGTCGATGTCTCAAACACGACGTCGGGCTTCCTTGCAGGTCTTACCTGGTGCTGGAGGGACCCATTTACAGACCCACAGTATGTAAACCGCAGAAGGCCCCGGATCTGCTCTGAGCTCACGAATCAAAGCCAGCAGGGCTTTGCGGGCAGCACGTCGTACTTCTGTAAGTTGCTTTCTTTCCATCACTGGACCAAAAGTCCAGATTTTGGAGAAAGCATCGGCAGACAGTTGTAGGGAAGAGGTGCTCAGTGAACAATGGTCCAGGAGTGTGAAGAATTTGCCTCCCTAGTAAAACAATGGCCTTTGCTCAGGGGGCCTCATAGAGGCTGAGAGAATCCATCCTGCCAGACCCACCCATTCCTCCTGCCCGCTGGGGTCTGGGCAGCCGTGAGGTCTGGATAATTAGGTCCTCTGTACACCTGGAGGTGCACTAGAAATTAGGGCTAAGCAGTTGCCCAATTTCAAGAACTGTTTATTTTGAAAAATCTGTGTGTGGTACAGTGTGGCAAACTATTTGTGGTACTGGGAATTGGGCCCAGGAGCGTTCTACCTCCGAGCTACACCCCTGGCCCGTTTTTATCTTTTATTTGAAATATATGGCCTCACTAGGTTGCTGAGTCTCGCTAAGTTGCTGAGGTTGGTCAGAGGCTTAGCTCTGAGCCTGTACTGGTGCCTCGTGTTTGCAGAATGTGCTGGCAAATGGGCTTGGTGAAAATATTGTGCATCAGTGGAAAGAGTCCCCCCGCCCCCCAAAGCTTCTTAATTTCAGAGTTGGCCAGCAACGGGTTTGCTGTCACCCGGGAGGTTGTCAGGTTAACTCACGTAGTAACTGTGGGCAGTTTTTACTCTGAACTTTCTGGGCCCTAGTTTTGCTCCTGGGAAAATGGAGACAATCTGAGGGGTTTTGTCAGAATTCACTGAGGCAGTGCTTGTTATAAAGCTGTGATCAAGCCGTTTTACTTCCTTTGAAAAAAAAAAATAGGCTAAACTCTACTGGTCAGACCTTGTTTGTTCTCCTATGTTGACCTTGTCTTCCCTCAATAAAAATTCTCCAGTCCCCTGTGTTTTTTTTTTTGTTCTTAAAGTATATTGAGAAGAGAAAGTTTGAGTTCGAATTGATGTTTGGGGAGTGTTAAACATTAACTTCTAATTTTCCATTTCTTTCTGGAAGCTGCTATGGTTCTGTCCAGAAGCTTCTCGGCGGAGGCAGGAGAGCCTTCTTATAACTTGGCCTTTGTCAGAGGACGGTAACCTCAGGTTGGATAGCCGGAGTGGGCTCCTATTCCTGTCGCGCGCCTTGGGCTCGGAGCCCGATGTGTAGACCTGTTCCCTCCTGGATTTTGATCCTCTTCCCTGGCCCAAGTAGGACTGAGTTGGTCTGAAGGCATTTGTATGATCTGAGGCAGAACTCGGTCCTTGGTGCCCACCCAAGGAGCTTATGAAAACACCAACATCGGATACTTAAAAGCTGAACTAAAGCCAGGCGTGGTGGCGCACACTTGTAATTCCAGTACTTGGGAGGCTGAGACCAGAGGATCCCAGTTCGTGGCCAGCTTCAGCTACTTAGGCTCTCCGCAACTTAGACCCTGTTTCAAGATAATAAATAGGAATGGGAGTGTAGCTTGGAGTTAGAATGCCCCGGAGTTCAATTCCTAGTACTGGGGGTGTGGGGGGGGAGGGCGGAGATTGAATTTCTGATGTGTCTACTTCTCCAAACTTCCTAGTGAATCCTGGTCTTTGGTGACAGTGAACTCTGCTTTAGTGTAAGGGAAACTGGGAAAAGCCATATATAATCACAGTTTTAATACAGCCGCCATCTTTGTGTCCCCCTTGGGTTGACAAAGGTCTCATAGTGGCAGCAGTAGTGTCCCATGTCCTGGCTCTACTCGCCACCTGCCTGCCCCCATTTTCCTCGGGGGGCTGTGAAGGCCAGCCTGGTTTGCCCTGTGCTTGGAGGAAGGACAGGCCTAGGGAGGCGGCTGTAGGATCCACGCTCAGACCCGGGCCAGGTCGGCCTCCTTCCCCTTTGTCTACCAGGTGGTAGCGTGGCGCATAGGTCTTGTTCCTCCGTGCGATCTGCCTCCTGAATCGCACTATTTTTAGGCACTCCGCCGCACAATAGGCCTATAAAAAGGCTATTGAACCTTTTGAGACTGCTGTATTCTCTCTGACAAGGGCTGAGTTACAAGCCAGCTCCCCCGCCCCCCGGTTCAGGAGTGTAGGGTTTGTTTTTCTATTCTCTCCTTTACAAAGTGCATGAATAGCTTGAAAATACAGAGGTTTGGCGGCTGACAGGTGATGCCAGATGTCTGTGTAGCTCTCCTGAGGCCTGCTTGCCGGCACCCGTTTCGCAGGTGTTGGTTAAGTTGCAAATTTTGATTTCTCCTCCTCTTTCCTCTTAAAACCTGCTAAAATATGCAGAGTGAGCGGTGCTCTGGGGAACAGTGTGCATGGGCTGCGTTCTCTGCCCTCCTGACTCTCGGTCTCTGTCTTGAGGCTGTCTTTCCCCACTGTTGGGGGAGGTCCCCTGAACCGGGTCTGCTGATCAACAGAGAAAGCCAGCCCAACTTATTACTTTGCATTTATTTTTCAAAGAGCATCTGGGTCTTGCTGGTTTCTGATCCATTTTCAGAAATACGCACCAGTCCATTAGGATGAAGTGTTGAGTTGCCAGTAGTCACAATGACGGGGAGAGGGGGCTCTCCTTGTCGAGCAGTGTGGTGCTGTTAGTGTCCTCATACTATGTAAATAAATCGGGTATTTGTTACCATCTTTATTGTCGCTCCCTTCATTAAGATGTGCTCTTCTAAGCAATGCATTAGAAAATACGCTGTAGCGCCGGCTCCTTAACGGATGCGTCTTCATGCAAATCATGCCCAAAACTAATTTTCATCCAGGCAATTAGCCAAATTAAAGGTTTTCTGTAGCAGCAGAGCTTGGGCCGGGGGGAGCTAGACTGGAAGTTATCTTGACACCTCTTGTGACAAAACGCTGAAGGTGTTTAACTCCTTCCTCCTGTGGTCTTGGATTCTGTTGTCTGCTCAGGTGAGATCCCGCAGCCATGCCAGGGCGCCATTTAGATTAATCTTCCTGGCTCCTCCTGACATTCTTTGGGGCGGCGGGGGGGTCACTTGGTCTTGCCAGCTCACCAGCCAGTCCTCGGGGCCACTCAGATGCTCGTGCTGCGGGGACTTCAGGTGAGTGGCCTCCTGGTCTCCCCTCCCTGCCTGCAGCACCTGGACCGTGCTTAGCACTTCCTAAACCTGCGTATGGAGCCACCAGAGGCCTCTGCCGACCGCCCATCCCTACGCTTCCTTGGAAGAAGTAGGTTCCTATCGCATCAGTCGGAATTTGGCAGGTCTGGCTGGGCACAGTGGTGCACACCTATAACCCCAGTACTTGGAGGCTAAGTGGGATCGCAGGTTCTAGGCCAGCTTCAGCAGCTTAGTTGAGACCCTCAGCAACTTAGATCCTGGGGGTGTAGCTTGGAAATAGACTGCCCCTGGGTTCAATCGCCAATACCAGGGTTAAAAAAAAAAAAAATCTGGCTGGTCTGTGCTATTTGACTTTTTTTTCTTCTCTATATTGTCTGTGTTGCTTGACCATAGAGATGTGGAAATCTCCTAGTGAACAGGAAAATAGAGGAAATGTCTTAAATGAGTCGTGCAAATCTACAAAGGGGAGAGCCGTAGCATGTACAGGACAGGGTTGGGCAGTCAATAAATGATCAGTGAGAGCTTCAGGCTTTATGAAAGGCTCTTGAGTGTCTGTTACAACTCGAGCTCAAGGTACGTGTGTTCCTGCTTCCTTTTTTGGGGGGGTTCATTAAAAATCTAGTCTTGGATAACATATTTCTTCATTATCCAAGTTTTATATCTTAGTCCTTTTTCCAGTGGTGGTTACTTCGTATGATCCCGGATCCCCTGTAAAAAATGGTCATGTGTAGAAGTTCCAGCACGGGCTGCAGCCAGGGGCTGTTCCTTGTCTGGACAGAGGCCCCCGCCCTTGGGGCTGCCCCTTCCTTACTGCCTCCCTCTCCACACCCAGCCTACTTGAGGGGGAGCAGCAGGTGATGCCTGGATGTTCTCCGGCTGTTCAAGGTGCCCGGTAGGCAGCAGCTTCCTCCCCGTGAAGACTTAACTGTTGGGAACTCTCCCTTGTCTGCGGAGCCAGGCCTGTTTAAAGAGATCTGATCTTCAACTTGGAAGGCAAGATTGTCCAAAGAAGATATTAATCTGCGTGTTCCTGAGGGCTGTACTGAAGGTGTGAAGCTCAAGATGTGTGATATATGATCCCTAGGGTGGAACAAGCTCTTCCAAAGGGGATTGTTTGGTTAAATATCATGCAATGGCCAGGCTCTGAACTCCTAGCCATTCCTGATATTACCTGGTAGCTGGGAGGGCTTGGGGCAAGTGGCCTGGGTTAGGAGTGGCTGGACCATTCCACCTTGGACAGTGGGGGGACCAGGAATGGGTTGCCGGCTGCCAGTGTCTTGGGGGGGAGTACTTAGCGCTTTTTTGTTTTAGCACAGTTTCTGTGCTGTTGAACTGGCCAAGGGCAGTTTCTGCTCCGAGTTCATCCTTGTGTGGGCCCTGAAAGTCTTGAAATTCCATGTGTAGTGGAGCTAACAAGATGAGAGGGATCAAACAGCGAGGGAGACCCGGGAACCGACAGGAAGGAGGTTTGGTTCCAGGCTGGTGGCTGGCGCGTGGGCGTCACGCTCCCGGCACCTCGGAACTTGTATTTCCCTGGTGAGTAGATGAGTCACCTGTACCTGTAGAGACATGTGGTCCACTCTGGAGGAGCTGCTTGTCGCAGATTTAAAGTGATACACGCCCGTCTGCCTTTGCTGATGAACTAAAGGATGTTTGTTTGTAAGCAACCCCCTTTGCTTGGTGGGGGTAAGCCCTTTAAACATAGTATGTACCCCAGACGGTTGACGTATTGGGGTTAGAAGGAAAGAACCGCTGGTGACCGATGACAAAAACAGTCTTGGAGAGTTTCCTCTGCCTTTTTTCTACACAAGGTGTGTCTGTGTGGGGGGGTTGATACACTGCCTATGTATTTAAGTGGCTTCTTTTGTGCTGGGGATTGAACCCAGAGGCATTCTACCTCCAAGCAACTCCAAGTGAGCCATGTTTTATTTTGAAATAGGGTCTCGCTACGTTGAGTCTTGCTACTTGCTGAAGCTGTCCTTGAACCTGGGAGCCTCCTGTCTCAGCCTCCCAGGTAGTGAGGTGACAGGCACCACCACACCCAGCTTAGGTATGCTTTTTTTTTCCCCTTTGGAATTCTGACTTTGCCTATCTCAGCATTTCATGATCTTTACAGTGTTCTTTGTGCTAGAACATGCGATGAATTTTTATGTTTTGGAGATGCTGGGGATTGAATCCCAGAGACATTCTACCCCTGAGCTACACTCCCAGCCCTACTTTTTTTTTTTTTTTTTTTGGAAGGGGGGGTCTCAAACCTGCGCTCTTCCTGTCTCAGCCTCCCAAGTACTGGGATTACAGGAATGCACCACCACGCCCAGCTCCACATATTTATTTGGAAGAAGCTAGCAGAATGACCTAGGTGGTCGCACGTGCTGCTGTGCAGCTCCCAAGCTTCCTGCCATTGGCCCTGGAACCTAGAGCACTCCAGACGTGCTGCGTCTAGTTTGGAATGCTGGTGTGTTCCTTGGTGTTAGCCCACATAGAAGCATGCCTTTCCTATAAAGGTGTGGAAGAGAGAGTTCGTTAAATGCCACGCTGGTACCTGGGTTGGGTGAGGTTTGCAGAATGAAAATCTCAAGTAGCCTGGCTCATTTGAGATGGAGAAGCTGAGCTGTGGCTTCCTGCTGGGTGGGGAGGGCTTGAAGATCTGGGCTTGCTGGAGTGAATTCAGACGCTCTTCTATCTTACATAATTGTCACCCTCCTACCACTGGGATTGTGGACTCTAGAGTGTGAAATTAACACATCAAGTGAATTTCAGATCATGGTAGCCTTGGGCTGGTTTTTGCAAATTAAATTTTGCAGAGATTGGCCTCCACCCTGCAGAGGCCACAGTAATGTAGTGCTTGGTGAAACCAGACTGTGGTGGTGTCCTATGATAGTCTCATTGAATAAATGGTAGTTCTTACCAGTGGACCAAAGGTGACTATGCTTCTAAAACTTGACCCACCTGGTGTCTAAATGACAAAGGAATTGTGCATGCATGTGTGGGTTACGCACGGTGTCAGTCAGCAGAAGCTTAACTCTTCCAAAAGGTGTTCGTTTGCACTGGGAAAGGACCCATCTCTCTCAAACTCATCCTTGGTTAACGAAGCTCGCTAACCCGACTACTCACAAGAATGCCTGCCCAGTAAATCGCAGGGGCCATCACGGATGCCTGAGTGACCTCCAGCCCAACCTTTTCTCCCCGAGGATGGGCAGAGGTCTGCAGGTGGCTTGGAATCCTTGCCATCAGAACAGATATCTTGGATTGTTGATGGGATGTGGGCCAGGCCTGCCCTTCCAGTGGCTGAGAGTTCCTCTCTTGGATGTCAAAGCTCACTCTGGGATCCTTTTTGTCTGTAATTATGACTTGCTGTTAATTAGGATAGACAGATCTTACAGGCCTCAGGCTGCTGCTCTTGAAAATTTCAATCCCGGTGGGTGATCCGTTTCTGTGTCCCTGCTCTCCAGGGAGGTCGAGCTGCAGGAGACGGAAGCCTGTGTCAGCTGGCTTTCCCTGTTCTGTTGGAGCGGTGGCCGTGGCTAGCTGGTGTTGCCAGGAAAGCTGTTCCTTTGTTTTGGCTTATCCTCCACACCAACGTTTGCTTTGTCCATTGCGCAATAATGAATCATTTAAAAAAATATTGCATCTGAAAGCTTAAATTTATGATGTTTCTGTCTACCATGATGCAAGAGTGTACGGGGCTGGGCAGGCTGTCTGGCTTGTGGACACCCGTCGGAGCTTGCTGGCGGTGTTTTGTGTCTTCATGGGGCTGGGTTCCCTGTTAGGCAGGGTGAGAGAATTCCCTGCTTTCTAGACCCTCAGTCTGGCAGTATAGACAGCATGGTAGATAGCACTGGTGATGCCGGGTGTAAGGTGGTTAGAGCTGGGTAAGAAGGCGCATCAGTGGCTTCCTGAGGCCATGGGACACACCAGAGGGACCCATAGGTGGACGGAAAGTGTTCTTGGGAATGGTTAGTGCTTTGGGGCTTGGGCTAACCAGTGTGGGGAGGGCTTGGAACAGTAGAAGGAAGCCCCAGGGGCTTCTGTAGATGCTCATTTTTAAATTTTTATTTTACAGTACTGGGGATAGAACCCAGGGGCATTCTATCTCTGAGCTACACCCCCAGCCCTATTTATTTTTTTGGAAACAGGGTCTCACTAAGTTGTGAAGGGCCTCACTAAGTAGCTGAGGCTGGCCACGAACCTGCTATCCTATCTTGGCCTCCCAAGGCCTGGGATTATAAGCGTGTACCACCACACCTGGCAACACTTACGTAAGCACCTCTACCTCTGCTTACCTGTGCCATGCCACCATCTCTAGTCACCTGGACTCGGGGCCCCTGACCCCGTATCTGATGGGCTTGCTGACGACCCCATGGGGGCATCCCTCCCGGGAGCCCACTGCAGCTGACACATCCCAAGTCTGGTGATAGAAGGGAGGCTGGGCTCGCGGGTGGGTACCCTGGTCTCTCTCTTGGGTGGACACAGCAAGGCTGTGCGGTGTCAGTCTCTGCGCCCCGCCGCCGCCACCTTCATGAGCTTCTGATCTTTGTCTCTTGCCAACACAGCACTGGTTTGTGAGAGAGTGACCCGGTGGTTGAGCACGGATTCCTGTCGCCTTGACTTCTCCCCAGGGCTCTTAGAAGCTTAGCCTGTGTCCCTCTCATGACCTTCCTGATTTCCTCAGTCCTGTACACAGTTGAGACTTAATTATCTGGCTCTCAAAAATGGAGAGTCATGAAATGAACTCCCAACAAAACAAGAACTGCTTTAACAGTGCCGAGCTCAATTACCTTTTTCGGGCTTAAGTCTGACCCTACCTTCACTAACTTTAGTTTTTGTTTTTCGAACTCTTTGTAGAGGGAGGAGGACCTGCTTGGTTTTTACAAAGCACGATGAGTTCTGAGGCTCTGCAGTGCAGCTGGAAACTGCTCCCAAAGGCTTGTTTCCTTTGACTTTGTCAGTTTGTCCCAGACGACAGATGCACCTGCCAGGTGTCTGTACCTGACTGAGGCTCAGCGCCCCGGGCAGCCGCCTTCAACATCCTGGGATTCCCTTTCTACGAGTGCATACAGCCTGAGTGCGTTTGTGCAGGTTTCTCCCAACTGTACTTGGCCATCTTGTTCCTGAAGTGGGGGACAGAGGGAGGTCTCTGAAGTTCAGCATTTAAAATCAAGTGTGGTAGTTACTTGACTAACTTCAGTAGCAGCAGAAAACCTGGTGTGCTGTAGGAGGTAAATGTTGGGGAAACGGGGGGCTTGAGCTGTGCCAGCAAAGCCCTTTGAAGACAAAAGCCCTATTTCTTCAGTGCATTTTTTAGTTCTCATGACAGGCTCAAAGGTAAGCATGGTCTATAAGCACCTCAGTGCATGCCAAGTTTGTTTCTTAAGTATACATTAATTGGTGCATTGTAACTGTATTTCCTTGTGAGGTTCAAAGGTACGGGGAGCCAGCCCTCGAGGCAGCGGAGTCGGGGGTCCCTTGGTAGGTGTAGATTGAGATGAGATCACGAGAATACGCTCACACCCAATGCAGTGAAGAAGCGCATCTGTTTATTCTTGTAGTAGCTGTTTTTTATACTGTCTTTTACAATGAGGCATATAGAACAGGAATTTTTAGACTTGTTTTTCCACAGGTTGAGTGGGTACATCTTTAACTAGAAAAGCCATTTCCCATGGTATTTGATAGGATTAAGAAAACCATAAAGGTTACAAAATACAATACGTATATAAAAATTCTTTTAGTACAAAGCAGCGTTAAAGGTTAACGACGAAGAGTTTCTATCCATTAGTTTAAATCTTCACTATCTGTTCCTGTAAGCAGTGTTTGTTTTATCTTTTTCTCAGGCAGCTAGAGTTAATGTGTGGTGGAGATTAGGGGGAGAAATTTTAGAGAGGGGCAAACTATCTGTCTTAAAGCTTTCTTTACTCAGATAAAATAGACCTGAGTTTCTTTGGTTTATTTTGTTTCTAACCTGTGTGTGCTGATGGGAACATAAGGCTGTTTAGTAACTAAGCTTGCAAAGCCCATTTCTTGATGTTTGTAAAAGGTTAATGAATCTTATAGATTGTCTTGAGGCACTGCTTTTTCAGCTAATATTGAGGAATCATAATCCATCCAGCCATCTTGTTTCTAAGAAATTTTCCTTTATATAAATTAATGTGAAAGCAAAACCCAAAGCACCCCAAATTTCCAGAATATAACATAATGCAAAGTGAGATATGCATGCATTCCTTCTTTTGGAATCGTCTGCCTTGCAGGACTCCAGCAGACCGAGCCTTGCTCAAGATCCAGCTGTTAAGGTGCTGTCACACAAAGGGGTATAAGCCCGCCTGCATGTGCTCAGTGATTGGTGCATTTCCCTCCAGGGCCTCCTGCCCCCAGATGTTAGACTGGTATCGATACCTGCGTTTATGGGCGTAGCGTTATTTTAAATATTTCATCAAACTGCCTTTTATCTTCCGCTCCTCAACCCCTTTCCCCGATCCTACTGATCTCTCTCCTCACTTGAAGTCCTTTTTGTGTTTCCTACTTTCTCTCTAGCTCCCACATAGGAAAGCACACACAAGACCCGTAACTCTGAGACTGGCTGATGACACTTAGCTGCTTGCCGTAGATCTTCAGGCAGGACGCTCCTGTCTTCCCTACAGCGTCATCTCAAGGGACTCCCGTGTCTGCCATCTGTGGCTTTCTCCAGGCCCCAGGCGTCCTTGGACCGTGGACGGGCTTCTGTGAACTCGGCTGGTCACTACTTAGGGATGGATATACCATGGGTGGAGGATGACCTTGGTTCTACACCGAGGCTGCCAAGTGCCGCCTTGGTGGCTTAACACCCGTGACGGAGAAGTCACAGGACAGGCTATTTAGAAGTGCCTCTGTACCTTCTGGGACTCCGACATGGCGTCTCATCCTCTGGCCCCGTCCAGCTTCCCTTTATTTGGGATTTCAGAAGGCTGCCTGGGCTAGTTGGTTCTGTTTTGACGCTGCTGGCTTTTCTGGGAAAGCTGACATCATGGTCTAGACTTTCCCTCATCCGTGCTAATTATTAGATGACATTTGTCCCTGAGGCCCTGCTACAGGGGTTTGATAGAGGTAGATCATGTATCAGCTGTCTGCTTTGTCTGGGACTTGGTGATATTTTGGTGAGGGCCTGCGCACGGCAGAGTAGATTTGGGCTCAGTCCATTTGGACGCTTCTGGTGAGAAGTGGACCTGGGCAGTACTTGGGGCGGGGTCCTGGGGTCCAAGTTGGCCACGGAGCTGCAGCCTGGTATTGGGCGGGGAGCAGGACTGTGCTCAGACTCAGCTCCACTAGCACCCGCTTTCCATTTTGGGCCTTGGCTTACCTGGGTGGCTTGTTGAGTCGGACACTTCTTGGCTGGTCTTGGTCGGGGAAAGTAAAGTGGCTATGGGTGCCCCCTGTTTCCCTGGTTTTTCAGAAGTGCCCCTGGTCGTTTCGGTGCTACTGAGACTTAGCCGTGTGGTCAGAGCCTGCAGGTCCTCCCAATGTTGGGGTTGTAACTGACTTTAAGAGCCTCCTCCCAAAGTCGAATAACGAACGTGGATACATTTGTAAAACTCCGTTTTCAGTTCGGCTTACTTGTCTTTATGGTATACGGCCAGTTACTAGAAGGAAGCAAGCCAAGTATTTAGAGGGAAACAGAGGTTTAATTTTGCTAATTAGACGCCAGTGTTCCTGGGCAGATTCCTTCCCTTAGAAACTCAGTTGGAAATTGTTTCCTTATTGTCATTTCAGTAAAAATAATTGACCCTTTCGGGAGCCCATTTGATAAAATGGACCCATCAAATCGTGTGGGCCTGGGAGCGCATCTGAGAAGCCAACAGTGGAGAGGCTGGGCGGCCACAGACTCCTTGTCTTTATATGTGTGTGTGGTTCTAGGGATTGAACCCCAGGGGCATTCTACCTCTAAGATACACCCCCAGCCCTGTTTTATTTCAAAACCAGGGTCTCACTAAGTGGCAGAGGTTGACCGTGAACCTGCAATCCTCCTGCCTCAGCCTCCCAAGTACTGGGATTACAAGCATGCACCACCATGCCCAACTACCCCATTCCTAAAAGGACGGCAGCGTATGTGATGGTGTTAGGTAGGTGTGCATTACTGAGTCATAGCACTCTTGTGGAAATGGTGCTTTCCAGTACTTGGGAAGCCAAGATAGGAGGATCAGGTTCAAGGCCAGCCTTGGCAACTTAGCAGTACTGTTTTGAAATTAAAAAAGGGGCTGGGAGTACAGCTCGGAGGTAAAATGTCACCGGGTTCAGTCTCTGATAACGAAACCAGTAAGTGCCTTGTTATTTCAAAGCACAGCCTTCTTACAAAAGCTCACTGGAGAGGGGACTCGGTGGAATCTGAATGGAATAGAACTATTTTTAGGGACGTGTTATGGAAAGACTTCTCCTGTTGAAGGCTCTGGTATTCAAGAGGCTGGATAAAGTGCGTTTGTTTAAAATAGGACTTGAAGTGCTTAATTCCACAGTCCCTTCCTCTCTTGGCCACGGAGCCCTATCTCTTCCCAAGCCAGCCGTCCTTCACGTCCTGGTGTCTGTCCTGTTGCTGGAGTTGGTCCAAGCCATCGAGGGGGTATATCTAATGTATAGATTTCTCTCCCATTGTCTCCCTTTCCCGGTTTTCTGACAATTGCATTGAAAGGTTCCAGCGCTTGACATCTTAGGAGGACACAGCAGGAAGTCAAGATAGAAGTGTAACATTGAATGTACCCATTTTTGTTAATTCTGGTGTGTGTGTCGGGGGAGGGGGAGCACTTCCTTAGAGCTGAAGTTGAGACCAACGTTGGAAAGGTTTGTGCTAATCTTGCCAGGGTAGGAGTTGGGGCTCCTGCCTTCTTGCCCGTCTTGCTACCTACCCAGGAACCTGGCAGTGGGCAGGTGCTTAGTTGGTGTTCAATGAAAGAAGGAACAGAATTTTGATCTTGACTAATGCCTCTCTATTTTTTTGTATGGTACCAAGAATTGAATCCAGGGGGAATTCCCCCTCTGAGCTACACCCTTTTATTTTTGAAACATTCTCACTAAGTTGCTAAGCCTGGCCTTTCTAATACACAGGGATCACGGGCATGCGCCACCATTCCTGGCTCCCTGCCGCCTCTCTACTGTCCAGACAAGGAGACAGGATCAGAAAGGCCTGGCCGTCGCTCCAGGCCAGCAGCGAGGCAGTGGCTGGAGAGCCTGCTCTTGCGGGCTTGTCTGTCTCCAGCCCGTGTCTTCCCTCACGTCCATCTTTTCCCTGTCTTCCCTGGTCCAGCCGGCTATTGTCTCCTCCTCCACGACTACTTCAATACCACACGCCATGGGTTGACTCTGGTATATTTCCTCCGTGTTCGCCTCCATATAAAATTTCCTTGAAGCCGGGCATGGTGGCGCACGCTTGTAATCCCAGCATTCGGGAGGCTGAGACAGGAGGATCCGGGTTCGCGGCCAGCCTCAGCTACCTAGTGAGGCACTCCGCAACTTAGTGAGACTCGGTTTCAAAATAAAGAATAAAAAATAGGGCTGGGGGTATAGCTCAGAGGTAGAATACCCCTGGGTTCAATCCCCAGTACCGCCAAAAAAATAAAATAAAATTTTCCTTGAGTATTTTATGCAGCACTTTAAAAAGTTTTTTGTTCTGGTGGCGTTTGTTTCAACCTGTGTGTACCTTTCGAGTTTCCTTGGGGCTTTGCTCCCCAGGTGGAGGTGACAGCCAGCTCTGCTGTCTACACGATGGACTCTGTGTGGTCAGAAGCCTTCAGATGCTGTGTTGATTGTAGCAGCGACAGGGTTGATGGCTGATGCCCAGAACAGCAGTCAACTATTTTTCCCCAAATGTTTGGGTTCCCTATCAGAATTGTTTCTTGTGTAAGGGGGAGGTGGCCGCACGGATGAATTCTCCGCATGAGTTAAGCCATGCTCAGATTGAAATTTATTATATTGGTTTGAAGATGTAGAAGATAAAAAAAAAAAAAGGCACAGTAATTAAGTCTGGCTTGCGGTGGGCGGCTGGGTAAGGACGTCCGTATTTAAAATAGAGAAGTGTAAATATTTGACTTGGTGTAGTGCGCCGGCGCAGTCTTCAGTAGATGGCGATGGCTTCAGCCTTCTGCTGCGCTCCCAGACAGATGGTTCTTGAGAAAAAGCGCACGCTCCTTTGAGTACAGCTAGATGCCACTTGGTAAACTAAAGTGGCATTAGGAATAAATATTGCATGCAATGGCAGTGTGCAAAAGCCAAACCTGGAGTGGGTGGTGCAGGGAGCTCCTGAGTTCCATCTCCTGGGTGGAGAGTGCAGCCCCCCTCGGGTATCCGAGCAGCACAGGGAGGGAAGAGCTCGCCGCCTCCCTCAACCTGCTCCCCAGGCGTGTCTGCCTCTGCAAGGCTGGCTTCTAGTTGACCTCAGAAGCCATCCTTCATCCTTGCTCCTTCCTTCCCTGCAGCCTCTGTGACAGGGACACGAGGGACGCACAGAGACAGACTGGTGGCGAGGCAGCGCAGGACTGACCGTGACTTCTGGATGTCGGAACTCGGGGTGTAAGTTGGATCAGTGGCTTCGGTCTATGGAAGGCCGTTTTCCCACCTGTGTTGTGTGCCTCCATCCCCAGAATTTTAGGGAGTTTGCCTCCCTTGTAACCTTGAACAGCTCCCCACCTACCTGTTTCTCAGATAAAGGAAGCCTCAATACCAAATAACGTGCTTGATCTAACCACATGGCCTGTATTTTTAATACTTGTATTTGGTGCATGGCAATTTTACATCATATTGGAGTGTGGCATGACAGAAACATGTCCAATGCACAGGACTCCTCGGAGCTTCCTATAGGAGTCTGAGATTGGACTTGGTGACTTTGTGTATATAGGTAGCATTGTTTCAACTGTTACTTTGTCTTCACCCCCTCCTCCCTTCTCTGAATGCCCTCTACCACTTGATTGGAGTCTGTTTCTCTACCTGCTGTTACCCTTATTTCCAAAATTTCAATCTAACTTCCACGTATAAGAGAAGCGTACAACTACTCATTTTTTGGGGACTGGCTAATCTCACATGGCATAATCTTCAATTTCTATCCATTTACCTGAAAATGACACGACTTTTTTTTTTTTTCTTTATGGCTGAATAAAATTCCATTGGGTGCAAATACCGTAGTTTTGCGATCCATGCCTCTGGGGATGGACGCCTAGGCTGTTTCTGTCACCTGGCTTTAATAAATTGCGCTGCTATGAACATAGGCATGCAAATATTGCTACGATCTTCTGACTTCAGTTCCTTTGGGAAAGATGCCTGGAGCGCTATCGCTGGGTCATGCTGGAGTTCAGTTCCCAATCTTGCAAGGAACCTTCACGCTGATCTCCACAGGGGACTGCACTGCTTTGCAATCCCGCCAACGATGGATTAGAGTTCCTATTTCCCCACGTCCTTGCCAGCATCTATTATTGTTCTTGATGGTCATTCTAACTGGAGTTAGATGGACTCTCGGTGTGGTTTTGATTTGCATCTCCTTGATTGCTAATGACGAACATTTGCTCCTTTATTGGTGGCCTCCATTTTAAGCAGTTTGAGACGGATCCCTTCGGTAGTTCACGGATATCCCTGGCCATGGTGGGCTTTCCAAAGCAGACAGGTTTAATTTGGTGCACTCTTCCCAAAGCCTCAAAGGATGTGTGACATTCAGTCCTTTCTGGGAATAATTAGGAAATCGACCTGAAAGTGAGCCGAGCAGGTAGGGGAGAGGACCGCGCTGCCTCCTGGGTTGATCCTTCAGAGCAGGTGGAGACAGTCGTGGGGCTCTGGTTGGGGCAGTGCAGCCTCCCTAATGGGAGGAAACGTCTCCTCTCTTGTGACTTGCCTTGTCTGTCTTACTTGGGCCTCTGCCTGTCCAGGGCCTCTCTTGAGAGGCACCTGCCCCCTCCCGCTGTCCCCAGCCCCTGCCTGACCCTGCTGAGCTTGCTAACCTTTGCCAGACTCCCTCCCCTGCCTGGGTGGGTCCGACCCAGCTGTTGATCTATGCGCCCTCTGCTTACAGGAGCTGGGGTCCTGTTTGCATCCTTCACATGGTAAGGTTGTCTATACCTGTTCCTGGACACTCCTGTCACGCTGGCTTGTCACCTGCTTGTCATTTGAGAAGCTTAAATGTCCCCCAAAGATCCATGTTAAAATCAGTCCCCAACATGGCAGATTTGGAGGTGGGTTGCTGGGTGTCTGTCCGGGGTCACCTCCTCACTCTCTTCTTCCTGCCGCCATGCCCTGAAGCCCCGCCACCACGGTTCCTGCCTGGAAACTGGCTGAACCCGAATGGGCATGATTCAGAAAACGACCTTAGAACCCTCGCAAACTGAGTTTACGCCCATCTTTCCTCCCCAAGTTGTGCTCCTTGGGTATTTTGGTCCTAGCGGCGAAAATGCCGACTCAACCCCGGCCTCCGGTAGTGGCTTGCTTAGTGCGTGTTTGTAAAGAGAGTGAGGCGTGTTTGTTGAGCTTATTCCGGGGCTATGAAGCCAATGCTTTGTCTTCTGGGTCTTCGCACTGTGGGAAGGTAAATGTTGAAGCAGATGCCCTGGGCTTCTCACCACTTGTGAACTGAGCAGAGGGCAGAGGGGCCGGAAGCCAGTCTGTGGTGAGCGAGGTGCTTTTGCCACCTCGTCTGCGAATGTCCCCCGGGGAGGTGACTCCTGGGCCGTGTCTGCTTCCCCCCCTTCCTGCCTGCTCCGGAATCTTGCTGTGCTCCAGTCTGTGCTGCTCGGAATTCATTAGCGCCTGGGGAGACGCGGGCTCTGCCTCTGCACAGCCGAGATTACCGCAGCAATACTCACGCGAGTATTTATTTTCCTTTCGCTCAAGTAATTACTCTGTAGAAAAGCTCTTCTGTAACAAGCGGATTATGTAATTACCTCTCTAGGAAATTGGCTTTCGACTTGCTCTCCTCGGGATCGGCGTTGGAGAAGAGTGGGAATCCTATTCTGGGATGGCCTGTGGGGTGGTGCGTCAGGCTGTCCGGAGGTCACCTTTGCGCAGCCCAGAGTTAGTCGGGGTGGGCAGAATGGCTTGTGCCTCGGACACCACCTTCGTGGTCAGTGGTGACCAGGTTAGGGGGTTTTCTAGGTGTCTTATTCTGGGGTGGGGGGGAGAAAAGACTGCAAAAAGACTGAGGAGTTTGGGAATGAAATATACCAGGCCAAGTAGATTTGTTTCATGGCATATTTTTGGGCATCTTTTTAAGTGCTGCAGAGGCCCTCAGAGAGTCTGGGTACCCAGGGTCTGGCTGCTAGTATACTTTCTGAAACTAACATTCATGGGTTTTTTTGTTTTTGTTTTGCGGTACTGGGGATTGAGCCCAGGGGCATTCTACCTCTGAGCTACACCCCCAGCCCTATTTTTTATTCTTTATTTTGAAACGGGGTCTCACTAAGTTGCAGAATGTCTCACTAGGTAGCTGAGGCTGGTCTCGAACCCGGATCCTCCGGTCTCGGCCTCCCAAATGCTGGGATTACAAGCGTGCGCCACCATGCCTGGCTTCATGGTTTTCTTGTTTGCTCCTCCAAAGTGATCCCTAGAACATGCCTTGGAACTACAAGTTCTGGAAACTTGTGACCAGGAGACTCTCCATCTGTGCCGCTAGCACGAAGACGGCCCCGCCCTGAGGGGAGGGCTCTTGTGGGTGAGGGTTCTTGTGGATCCTGGGTGCAATGTCTGGATGTGACTCCCCTGAGGGCTTGGGTTACTGGAGGCAACTTGTCTAAGCTTTGCCTTCAGTAAAGGAGTAAAAGGTATCCCCTGGGACCTGGACTCCGCTCTTGCAAGAACCGGTTGTCTGAGGAAGTCCGATCTCTGAATTGCCCTCTGGCTTTTCCCATCTTGGGGTATCACCTCTCCCTCACTCACTTACCCTGAGGTCCCTGCCAGAGCCGGCCAGTGTTGGCTGCCTGCCCTCAAACCTCCAGAGCTGTGGGCTGAAGAAACCCCTTTTCCTTATAAAGTACTTGGCCTTGGGTGCTTCACTGGAGTCGCAGAAGACCCACTGACGGGTGGTGTTGCCCAGACAAGGCTCGGAGACACTCACCTCTGTTGACCTGTAGACATCGACCTCCATCTGTTTCAGCTGTGTGTCCCGTGTCTAAAACCTTGAGGGTTTTGGTGGGGAGGAGGAAGCAAGAGTTGTACTTAAACACGTATTCCTTTAAATAAAAATGTATTGGCATGGCCCAGAGGCATACTCGGGGAGGGATTTCTCCACCCCAGTGCCCTCCATCGTCCTACACGGGGGTTGCTGGTGTCTTGTGCATTCTTCCAAAGATGTGCCGCGCATACGGGAGCAGCTTCTGATTCTTCCAATACTTTGCATCTTTAAATATACCTGAGCATTCACTAACTTCTTTTAGCTTTCCATAGGAAGTCGGCGCATTCTAGAAAGGACTGGCATTTGTGAAATTGTGCCTGCAGGCTTGGGGAGAGGTCAAGTGGGGGAAGCAGGTGGTTTCTGGGTTGGGGATTCCCCCTGCTCCCCAGAGAGGGAGGTAAGCTTTTGGTGCCTGATCCCAAGTCCTGTGACTCCTTCTGCGAGCAAGCTCTGGGAACCTTCAGCTGCTACTCACTGCTGCGCTCCCCACCAAAAGTTGAACCAGTAAAGCCTTCGACTCCGGAAAACCTTGCTTGGTGAACGTGGTTTATTCCTTTTTTTATAATTTCTGGGGAAATGAGAATTGAGCAGATTGTCAAAGGTTACAGTTTTTTCTCTTCCTTAATCTTTAGCTCTCCGTAGTCCCTGCTGGCTGGTCACACCCTGCTTTCTTGGGGCACCGAGTACCTCCCCATGGCCCCCATCTCCATGCCGGCTGGTCATACATTCTCTGCCTGCTCTTGCCCTAAGTTCAGCAGACTACAACCTGTCGTTTAGTTCTGCATTGTTTGATAACTGCAGAATTGCATAGTGAGCTTGAGGGGCAGGGCATTGTCTCGGGTTTTAGTGTCCCCTTTTTTGGGGTAGGGTGATTTTAGGGTTATGAGTTCTGTGAACCTGTCATGGAGAGATGACTGAGAGCTCTAACCTTGTCTCTGATTTTAGAGAAGACGCTTGGGGATATTTCACAGGTCCTTTGCAGTATTTTCAACCTCTGTTCCCTTGATCCCCTCCTAATTGTGGGCACACCTCTCTCTCCCCCAAAGATTGCTACTGATCCCGTTTCCCTGACCCTGTTCTCTCCCATCTTGTCCTGCTCTCCCTTGGACACACATTTGTTCACTGGTTTGGGTAAACGGTGCAGATCCCACAATGATGTCTTGGCTTGGATTATGATACCCAGCTGTGCAGCTCCACTCATCCAAGTGCTGTGAAGGTATTTTGTAGGTCTGACACATAGTCAGCTGATTTTAAATAAGGGGGGGGGGATGGCTTGGCTGAGCCTCATCTAGCCTGCTGAAAAGGCTTAAGAATGGAACAGGCTTCCCTGAGGAAGAAGTGAGCTGCGGACTGTGGCCTCAGCTCTCCTCTCTGAGCTCCCATCTGCCTTGCAGAGTCTGAGCTTGTCTGCAGCCCCAGTTGTATAAGTCAGCTCCTTTGCAGAGTCTGAGCTTGCTCGCACCCTTACTTCTATGGGCCAGCTCCTTGGCAAGTCCCTGCCTCAGGATGGACAGTTCAGGTCTACGCAGATGCAGTTAGATGTGGGCGCCGATGGATGTGTGTCTGCAGACAAGCCTTCTCCATGCCAGTGACTCTGCTCCTGCACACACTCGGGCAGTGGCCAGTCCCACTGCTGTCCTGACGGCATCCGCAGCTCCCGTTGCCTGTAGCAGCGCACAGCACCGTGTGAGGCTCGGGGCCCCAAACCGTCTGGCTTCAGACTTTCCGTGATCTCTCCTTCTCTGTGCTGTGTAGCCATGGGGGGAGTCGAATCCAGAGGCATTCTACCTCTGAGCTACATCCCCAGCCCTTTATTTTGAAACAGTCTTGTTTCTGAGGCTGGCTTCAAGCCTCTGATCCTTCGATCTCAGGTCCTGGTGATGCATGCCTCACGAGGAACTGAGCTTTTGTCTCCCCACACCCCCACTGTGTCCCACATGGTTTGCCAAACAGTGCAGTTGTCAGATGAGCAGTGAGTGGATGAGCCGTGTTCCCTAGCGCGCAGGTTTGTGGCTTCTGAGCACTGGCTGCCGTGCCGTGCCGTGCCGTGCCGGGGGAGCAGGTCTGGTACCGTGTGCTGTCATCCGGTGTTGTCCTTCACCAAGCTGGCCTCAGTCTTCCTGTTGCATCTTTTACTAGACAAATAGGTTGATAAAACACAGACTCTCACTGAGGAACGGGCCATAAAAACCCTTCTGTAAAGTGGATGAAAGATGAGCGAATCCCAGAATAACAATGGTCTTTGAGTTTCCTTTTCCCCCTCTGGGGCAGTAGAAGAGTTCTTTATCAAGAGCAGAGATAGTTTTCGAGGTGAATGGAATCTCTGTGCAAAAACTGTGTGTACACAGCTGGTGGCCGAGAGCCTGGAAGCCCGGCATGGTGTGTTTTCCTCATCTTCAGCACAACCGGGGTTGTGATTACGCAGTCGCTTCCTTCAGTCTCAAGATTGAGACGGCACTCCAGCAGGCTGAAGATTAAAAATGGCTTTTTACTTTTCTGCTATTGTACTAGGGATTGGACCCAGGGGCATTCTACCTCAGAGTTACACTCCCAGCCGTATTTTATTTAATTTTGAAACGGGGTCTTGCCAGGTTGAGTCTATTTGCTTGAAGCTAGCCTCGAACCTTCGATCCTCCCGTCTCAGCCTCCCCAAGTCTTGGGATTACAGGCATGCACCACCATGCTTGGCAAAAAATGTCATTTTTCATTCTTGTGGCTTGCCCAGTCCCAGTGTCAGAATCGGAACAGCCCAGTTGCTATGATGGTGCTCGCCTTGGCAACACAGGAAGAGAAAGGGAGAAACTTCTGAGTCTGTGCGTAATTCACGTCCTGAAATGTTGGCTGGCAGCTCTGCATCTGTGGCTTTGGATCCCGAAGGAAATGATGAACTTACTCAAAGGAGACCTGGATGTATTGGCAGGGAGAGAGGTTAACATTGATTAAAAAAAAAAAAAAATAGGTTAAGCTGAACGTGGTGCATGCCTGTAATCCTAGTACTTGGAGGCTGAGACGTGAGACGGAAGTATCATAGGCTTGAGCCCAACTTCAGCAATTTACTGAAACTGTTTCGAAACAAAAATGTCTGGGGTGGGGGGTGTTGTAGCTTGGAGGTAGAATACTCCTGGGTTCAATCCTCATATCCCCCCACCCCCAAAATTATATAGACTATTGTTTCATTACTGCCAAATTCTAAACATCTAGTTAACTACACATGATAGAATTAGACAACTGGAAGGCTGTGTGTGTCAAACTGCTAATAAGTTCTTTGTTCTCTGGACTAGGTTAGGAGAAATGGACAAAACCCACCACTTCCATGAGGTGGTAATACTGTGTAATTACGTATTTTCTTGTCTTTCTCACGGTTTTGTAAGTCGAGTAGATTGCTTTTATAACTAAAAGCAAAGGCAGCCACAGTGCGCTGTGGCTCAGCTTGGCTAGATATTCAAGTCGAGGGCTTCGATCCAAAGTCTCAAATCAGATGTTAAAAAGCTAATGCGGAATGCGTTGTAGGAAGTAGGAGGTCAGACGGTCCAGCTGCGGGATGCTGGTAGTCAGGTTCCCATCCCCTCCTGGTCGTCTCCAGAACCCTGTGCAGAGCAAGGAGTCAAGGCGTTGGGTAAGGAAGGGACTGCGGGTTGCCTTTCAAATCTGACAATGCAGACCTGTTCTTGCAGAACACGTGGGTGTCTGCTTGGGTGCTACCTACTGACTTTTTCTCTCCAGAAGGGAAGGTGTAAAAACGAACTGTCATGTTTTAGGCCTGTGACGTGTGCAGCCTGTCAACTCCTTGGAAACTCGGGCGCTCAGTTCCCGGTGTAGTTGGCTTTGGCCCCTGTACGAGGAGTCCCTGATCTTTGTTTGCAGTGTCTTTTGATCGAGATGAGCATGTCGTGATAAAGTTCTAGGCATTTTGGGATGCACGTGTGCTGTCTGTCTCTCTCTGTCTGCCTCTCTCTCTCTGTCTCTCTCATATATATATATATATATATATATATATATATATATATATATAAATTATTACACACACACACTTGGTTCAGTTTGCCTCTAGGTAACTAGTAGTTGCTAGCAAGGCACGTAACCCAGGAGTACACCTTCCCTGGGTACTCTGCAGAGTACTTCCTTCTGCTTAATATACTTAAGAACCTTCACCAAAAACCTGTCTACTGTGTTAAGGGCACATACTTTTGGACAGGCTAAGACTTGCATTGTGTATTCAGCATTCTGTATGTTACTGGGGATTGAGCCCAGGGTTGCTCTACCCGTGAGTTACATCCTGAGCCCTTTTAATCTTTTATCTTGAAACAGGGTCTTGCTAAATGGCTGAGGCTGGCCTTTGACCCTGTGATCCTCTTACGTCTCCCAAGTATTGCGAACACACAGGCGTTTACCACCAAGCCTGACTATTTTTATGTTAGAAAGTCATTATTACCATCTAGTCACATGAAACATTTCCCGTGCCCCAAGATGTCCCAGAACATGGAAGCAATTTGATGACTTTTCTATGTACAAAAATCTAACTTTCACATTGGAAAAAGGATGATTTGTGTTTTAGAGGGTTACATAAATGTACGCACAGACCCATGTGCTTTTGTGAATACTTGTTTACGTGTGCTCGTGTTGAAAGCATTTGTAAACGTGGTGGTATAATTAGAGAATTCCAGTTTTCTGAAGTATTGACTGTATTGTTTCACAAAAGATCTTTCGGAAAATCGGATTGCGCTTGCCCACACAAATACATTTTCCTGTCGCTCATCAGACAAGACTTGGGGTGCAAAGGTAAGGTAGTAAGACTTTCCTCTGGCCTCTGTTCTACCACAGGGAGCAGTCGCACCCCATCCTGTGGAAGACGGCGACATTGGTGCCAGACAGAGCAAGCCTCTCTCCTAATACAAACCTGAGCCTCGCTGAAGAGTACAAACTTTACCTAAAATAGCTTCCTGCAGCTTCTTGAAGGCCTTGGCTGTTTGCCTGAGTCTGAGGGATTTGTAGGTGGCGGAGCCTGAGTTCTGTCATCCACAACCCACCAGTGTGTGCATACGAAGCTGATTTCATTCAGTGTTTGCAGACGCAGAGAAGCAAGCACAGTTCCTTGTGTGAATCAGGGTCTAAGTTGCTGAGACTAGCCTCAAACCTGTGGTTCTCCCATCCCAGCCTCCCAAGTACTGGGATTACGGGCATAGGCCACCATGCCTGGCAGGATTCTGTTTACTCATTGCTTGGCACTGCCAAGTTAACCCACAACATAAACATGATATATGTGATGTGATATCCAGTGATAATACAATGGCTCCAGATAAAAGGGTGTTTCTCTAACATGTTTTAAGCCACTGGACTTGTCAAACATCTGGACCCAAGAGTAACTGGTTTTGGCTGGTTCGCTCTGGTCCGTCACTTGTCATAAGGTGTCCTGGGCAGAGGGACTTTGTGTTGAATAGCGCAGATACTTGTCTACAGTCAGGAACCTGCAGACCCGGAGCTAGCTTACGTTTTGCTTCCTGGGAACTCTTTCCACCGGTCTATTGAGATTCGCAGTGGGTCTGTGTTGTATCTCTGAGCTGAAAGGGTTATTTCGTAGTTTGCTTTCTTTGTCCCAGGGCTTTGAGTGACAGGCGTCCGACACTGGGAGCCGAGCAGCTTCATAGGCAATAGACGGAGGCCAGGAGAACTGTCACTTTGTCCTTGAAGGCAGAATGACCTTGAGTTCCCAGGGTTAAACTGGATTCCTTCCAGGGCTCCTCCTGGGTACTTTGTATGTGAGCAGTGTCTGCATGTGCAAGGCTTTGGCAGTAATGCCGGCTTCATGGCCACCCGAGAAGGAAGTGTCCCGGGTCAAGCAGGAAGAGCATCGCCTGCTCGTTTCCTTCTCTGACCCCCGCCTGCTCAGTGCTCAGCCCTGGCAGCTTCCTCGCGGGCCTTGACTCGGGCCCAGGAGCTAATGGTCCTTTCTCCCAGGTTCCTCCACAGCCGCTCAGCCCTCTGCTCGTGCTGGAATCGGTTTCAGCCAAGTGTCTCTTGCTCCAGGTGCTCAACTTGTCCCTAAGGAGCAAGTTGAGACGTGGGCATTTATAACTTTGATGGGACATTAAATCTTATGCGGAGTAGGTCTCACGTTTATGTGTAAGATCAGTAGGCCTGATTAAAAATGACTACAATCTTTTTGTTGCTGCTTTTCAACATTTATAATGCTCATATCACAACTTGCTGGAAGAGGTCTCAGGATAGGGTACAGAATTCCTCACTCTGAAGAAGCATGCCGTACACTTGATAAGAACTCAATGATTGGCATTCCGTGGCTGGTGGCCAAGGCTCCTGGTGCCCGTCCGTGTTCAAAATGCAAAGTGTGATTGATTCCTTTAGGTGGGCAACAAATCGCATTAATAAAAACCTAACAGAAGCGTGCGTGTGTGTGTGAGAGAGAACACCTAGGTTGTAAACTTTACAATCGAAGAATTTTCTACAGTATTTTACTTCCTCAGACCCCATTTCCGGGCACTTGGCTTGCACAAAACCCTCTCTGCTGGTGAAGAGCATTTAAATCCCAGCTTCTGCCTGTGTCTCATGGCATTAAGACGCTTTGCAATCAAACCGGGGAAATGTGAAAATAGAGATTCATAATGGAAATGTTGATTCGGTTTGAGCCGAAGCCAGACATTCATGAGGGAAAATTAGATTAAACAGTAGATGTTTGGAGAGACTTGAAGTCGTGACGGCTGTGTAAAAGCATATGCTGCGGATGTTTCCCAGGCTGCAGTGTGCTTTCTGGCAGGCGGGAGCCAAGCTCCTCGATGTTGCAGCTCTTGATTAGGCTCTTTCATCCGTCTCTGGACTGGTGGACCCGAAATGGGGTGCGTGGAGTTCAGTAGTTGGGAAGGGTATCTTGCACATCACCGGAGGAGGATCAAAGCCTCACGTGAGCGGTTGGTGGAAGCGGTTCTCTCCTGTCGCATGGTGGTGTTACTGAGTAGAAGTTGCCCTCTTAGATTGTGAGCATAGAGCTCCCATCACGACTGATCTGCTCTGTCGGTCAGAGCCTGACGGACAATGTACCGCTTCCTCGATTCCATACCCTTCTCGGTGCAGGGGGAGAGCTGGGAATGGAAGGGGCCGGGGTCCATCGGGGACCATGGCAGTGTGTGGATTCGTGGAGTCCATGGACAGAAACCCAACACGGGGTGCCACAAGACTATGCATAAGGGACTGGCGAGACCTCGCCAGGATTGGTAACGCCTGAGCCTGCCGTGAGCGTTGGGGTCAGCGGGTGCAGGGGCCTGCGGATGACACTGCCCCGGTCAGATTCACCAAAACCTTCTGGTCCCCTGGCTGCCTTTGCACTTGGCTCTGAGAGTCCTTTGGTTGCATATTTCTAATTCTTATGTATCCGGTTCATCAATTCTCCTGTTGCCTGTGCTTGTGGTGTCATTAAGAAATCATTGCTAAATCTCAAACCATAAAACTGTTTTCTCCCGTGAGTTTTATATAGGTGGCTTCTGTCAGTTTTCTGATCCCTTTTGAGTTCATTTTTGTACATGGTTAAGTGTTCAGTTTCATACTTTTGAGTGTGGATATCTTTTTTCTTGGAGGGGGATAGTACTGGGGATAGAACCAGGGGATTCTACCTTCTGAGCCTACTACACCTTCAGCCCTATTTTTATTTTTTACTGTGAAACACGGTCTTATTAAATTATGAAGGCCTTGCTAAGTTGCTGAGGCTGTCCTCAAGCCTGCAGTCCTGTCTCAGCCTCCCAAATGCTGGGATCACGAGCTTGCATCACCATACCCAGCTGTGAGCTGTGATATCCAGTTTTGTTAAAACTGTTGAAAATATTGTCCTTTCTCCATTAAACATACTCAGCCCTCTTGTTGGAAATGATTTGTATGCAAGTCTGTTTCTGGGCCCTGTATTTAATTTCTGTGTTTCTATCTTAATACCAATGCCACATTGTTTTGATTTCCATAGTTTTGTAATCTTGAAGTCAAAGTGTGAGATCCCCGACTTTGTTCTTAAGATTCTTTTTGGTTCCTCACAGTCCCTTAAGATTCTATATGAACTTGGGATTTTTTTCTCCTATTCATAAATATTAGGATTATAGCTGAGATTGTATTGATTTGTAGATTGACATCTTAAAAGTGTTTTCTAGTCCCATGAACATGGGATGTCTTTACACTTTATTTGTCTAATACTTGTAAAAATACCTTCCTCACCAGACGTGGTTGTACTCCCCTGTAATATCAGTGCTTGGGAGGCTGAGACAGGATCACAGGTTCAAGACTAGACTCAGAGACTTAGCAAGGCCCTGTTTCAAAATAAAAGGGACTTGCGGTGTGGCTCGGAGGCATAACTCCCCTGGGTTCAATCCCCAGTATCTATCTATCTCTCTCTCTCTCTCTCTCTCTCTCTCTCTCTCTCTCTCTCTCTCTCTCTCTCATTATATATGTATCTTCCTCGATAGCGAGAGTACAGATACGGACGTGGCCAGGTAGAGGTAATGTTGCCTTAGCACATCATTTGACTGCTGGTGACTTAGGGAAACGTTGGTTCACACACCTAGATGAAAGTCATGTAAACGTCGAGGATCATGTATCAAGGGTCTGGCAACATGTGTGACATCTTTGTGGCTTTCTGCCCCCCTTGGACACCTGAATGTGCACTAGCTTCATCCTCTGATTGGAGCGGCAGCTTGCCTGCCAGCTCTTATATTTTCAGACCTCACGCCGGCCACAGGACACTCACGCCAGCATAGAGCCTCACCGCCTCCTTGTTGACTTTGCCTGTCTCGGGCTTGGGCTCCAGTGTCCGGCCAGTGGCACCCACTCTCCAGTCTTCTGTGGGGGTCACTGCCCAGCTGAGTGCTGTAGCCTGCACTCCTGGGTCACCGGGGATCCAGAACTATCGGCTTGAATGAACACATATCCGTCAGGCCACAGGGGTGAAAGGTCGGGCGTGACCTCGGGCCAGCCCACCTCTAGTACTCTTCCGCTTAATGGCTTAATTAAGTTATATGCTTATGTAATGTCGTGTGCTTTCCAAACTATTTTCCTGCTTCCTGCATCTCAAAGATGAATCAACAAACAGCAGCAGCTCCTTGGGAGAACAGTCGGGGCCCCACGCCCAATGGCATGAGTCTGCATTCCCGGGAGAGTGGTGAAAGACCCCGTGAGAACAGACTTCTCAGCCAGCCCCTGGCGCTGGCTTGACACGGGCCCGCGGGAGGCCTTTGGGACCCCCTGGCCTGTGCCCTCCACAGTTCAGGAATCTTGTACTCGAAATGCCACAGGATCTGAGTCTGGGCCTAGCTATTGGCAGAGGGAGCTTTGTCCTCTGAAAGGCAGGTTGGCCTGACCCGGCCACATCCGTTTCCATTCCAGGGACCTCTTTAATTGTTCCTGCAGAGACCATCAGAATCCTGCTGCCCTGCCGTGCCTCGGAGTTTTTATTGTGGACTGACGGAATCTGGCTTTTGGTTTGCTTTTTTCCCTTTGTCTGCCTGGGGATTCGTCCTGACTGGGTCAGGCAGCAGCTAAGCCTCAGAACCGTCTTCTGCAATACCAACGCCAGGTCTAGAGAGAGGTTTGAGCACATCCTGGCCTGGGGTTCTGGGGTATGCTGTGCTGTCCTGCAGAAGCAATTCTGGAGGCTGGTTTCACTTTTCCTTGCCCTCGACTCATTGGCATTCACACACACACAAATGCAAGGCAAGCCGGTGTGGTGGCCATTATGTGCCCAAATGAGCCATATGGTGAGGAACGGTCACTGAGTGGAAGATTCAAGCTTTGACCTAGAGTAGTGTTGGCAAAAATAACTGCGTTGGTCAAGTTCCTGTTGTGTTTCCACACACACTGAGCGGTTAGCATGCATGTTTGTATTTAGCTATGTAAACCACCGTCCTGCGGTTTGGTCTCCTTTGTCTCCAATAATTGAGGTCACTTTCTTCCTCCTGGCTGCTTGGGCAGAAGTCTCGGTGCTGCCCTCGACTGTGCTGGTCTCCCTGCCCAGTGGCTTTGTAAGCTGAGGGTGCTGTTCAGCCGTCCCACCTGGAAGTTGTCCTCCCTCTCTCTGTCCTCACTACTGGCCCTGGTCCAGCCTCCGTCACCCTCTCCTGCTTGGATTATTGTGCTGGCCTGACCTCCGTCCCTCTTCCCACCTGGCTGGCTCATCACGGCAGACGGGGTGGCTCATCCAACCTAAGTCGCTTCATGACTCCTGCTCAGCCTTACCGAGGCCCACGCAGCCCCCTGTGACCTGGCCCTGCTGCCCCCCACCTCCCAAATGCAGACTCTTCCCAGTTTCATCACCTTGGTAGAAGCACCCTCCACCTTCCTGTCTCTGGTTCACATCCTTGCCCCTGGCCTTCCCTTGGCTGCCCTGTCCTGTTAACACCTAGCCGTGTACCCAACACTTCCAGCCTTTCCTACCCTGGGACGGTAAGTAACCTCCCCAGGCTATGTCTCCATCTGTCCCTCTTTATATTGTTTCTGCTAGAAGACACGTGCTGTGAAAGTAGGACCGTTCCCAGTCCGTCCATCCCTATGTCCTCAGGGGCCTGAGAGGTGGCAACATGTAGAAGTAGTCATTGAAAACACGAAGGCTTCTTTGACGGGTGATGAAGTTAGATTTCTGGGCGTTCAGGGAATTCCTCCAGGGGACACAGATCTTGAACTCGAGGGCAGATATCATTGGCCATTGTCTGCGTCCTGAAAAAAATCATCGCCGTGATTGTGGCCCATCAAGGACGTCTGGGCAAGGGGATTCGTGGAGCAGGGGGAGGGTCCAGTGTATTAGGGAGATGGAGGTTTCAGAGGTGATCCACGTAGTCTGGACCAGCAAAGTGGACAGTGGGAGAGTAAATGGGGGAGGGCTTGAGGTTTTACTATAAACCGAAGCAATGTTTCCTACCGCCCACAAGTTCAAAGACTTTACTCGCCATGTAAAGTACTCAGTGAACAGGGCAGTGCCATGTATCTTAACCAGCACATGTCCAGGCCTCTGTCCCTGGTGTAGGAACTTCTAGTGTGTTGAACTCATGCCTTCCAGAGCATTTCTGATTTGTTTTGTTCAAAACTAAATTGCAAAAATAATTATATATATTTATGTATATATTTATATACTTGTATATATATTTATGTATATATTTATATATATAAAATCGAATAAACCAGTTGCCTAGCATTCAGCTGTCTGATCTGAAGGGAAAATAGTCCAGTTCCTGAGATAGGGAAAGGAGGGTGTGAGAGGATTCTGGAACCATGCCTTTGACTTTTCCATCCTTCAGAATTGTATTGAATTCAGTAGTTATCCAGCCCCAGCTATGCCTGAGTATTCCCTTCCTAGTTCTAGATTCCGGGACTCCTTCAGGCCCTCGGAAGCAGAATCTCTGGGGCTCAGAGCCTGGGAATTGAGGCATAAAAATCTTTAGTCCTGAAAATGCGTAGTCGGGTTCAGGAGCTACTGGTCAAAACCACCCTCAACTTCTTTCTTGCCCAGCAGTGGGTTCGGAAGTTTCAGGAAGCCTTTGTGGCTGTACTGCAGGTTTATATGAAGCACTAAGAAACCCCACGTGGTGGTAATAGCCCGGGGACAGTACGTGCAAGTTGAATACATTCCCTCCCCCAGAGGATGCCTGCTGGTTAAACAGGAAAGACTGCAGGAGAGACAGGTCGGTCTGCCTTCAGCGACTGCTCGTGCTGACCGCTGAGAACTGGGGCTGCCGCCAGACTGGGCTCCCAGGAGAAACGGGGGGCCTCAGGTCACCAGGGACACGTCGCTCTGTGGGAAATCAGGGCAGCGGCCAGGACTGGGCCGTGCCCTCCCTGGCTTGTTCCTGACTTCTGTTGGCCAAAGTTGGCAGCGCCTTTTTCACCCCCTCTGTGAGACGCAAAGTAGAAACTGCATCTCTTCTAGCCAAGGAGCTGGATGAGGAAACGGTTGACGTCTACTCATTCTGTTGTCTTTCCTCTCCACACCCCGCTTTTGCAAGTGTGTGGGCTTTTAATGTTAGCAACTAGAATGTGGCTTGGAAGGGACCCAGTTCGGGCCTTTTTTTTTTTTTTTTTCTTTTAAACTAATAGGAGCCAGGAGCAGCAGCAGGACAGGACGTATTCTCAGCGGAATATTCCTTCAGCCGAGCTGGGCTCTGGCACCTCGAGCTCATGCTTGGCAAGGTGGCTCTTCCTTGATGAGCCACTCCCAAGCCCAGCCCAGAGCCATGCCATCTATCCTGTTTGTAGGTAGATACATAGATCTGTGTTCCTGATGGGCAAAAGTGATGGCGTTCATGATAAAGCAGCAGAAATCTCCCTTCAAGGCACTTTCTTGGCCCCCTGACCAAGGTAACTTCAAGGTCATGTTTCCAGGGAAACATGGGTTAGTTGGAGCGGATGAGCCTTTGATGGTTTTGATGGAAGAGACTGTGCTTGCAAGGGGAATTTCGAGCAAGCACACAGAGGTAGGGGGAGGTATGAGGGAGGTCCTGTAGAAGTGTTCGGCCAAACCCAGATACGCATACCAAAACGTCATTCTCACGAATAGCCATGCAATCGAAGAGTTAAGGACAGTGACTGTTAGTGTCCTGGTTACCTCTAAAACCCATGGGCTGGCCCCCAAAACTGCACCCACCGAATCTCAGTTCGTTCACTGTGTGTCTCCTTGCAGTCTACTTGGATTTCAAACATTTCATGCTTTAAAGGATGTGACTTTGTGTGTGTGTGTGTGTGGTACTAGGGATTGAACTCAGGGGCATTCTACCTCCGAGCTATACCCCAGCCCTATTTTTTATTCTTTATTTTGAAACAGGGTCTCCCTAAGTTGCGGAGGGCCTCACTAGGTAGCTGAGGCTGGTCGTGAACCCGGATCCTCTGGTCTCAGCCTCCCAAATGCTGGGATTACAAGTGTGGGCCACCACGCCCGGCTTGATGTGACTTTTTTATAATACATTATATCTTTAAAAAAATGGGAAGCCATTGTAGTCTTCTGTTTGGACAGAAGACTTACCCATTGGCTGTAAGACTGTTGCGGAGTATCCGTTCCTGTGCCCCTGGAATGAACATCTGTTTGCCTCCCTCTCTTGGGTAGAATGTTGAGTGAAATGAATTTGGACAGTCTTGCGGCGGTTAATACCTATGATCTTGTGAGTGTTTGGAGAGTGGAGCAGATGTTTGGTCCATCCTCAGACCCTGTGGCCGTGTGTGTGATAGGCACAGACAAGTCTCAGAGCCCGTTGGTCAGTGACGCTATCCCATCCAAGCTTCCGTCTTGTGTGACTTGTGCAAGGGTCCGTATTGCCCCCTGGGCTTCCCGAGTGTTAGGGAAATCTCGTGCACTTAGCATGACCCCAGCCCCGGCGTCCACACAGTACCTGGGAGAACTTAATCTTCACGTGCTATGGAGACAGGAGGGTTTTCGGGTCTGATGAGGAACTTCATAAAGCTGTGCCGTGAGACTCAGTCTTGCGATTCAGGTAGATGGGGGATGGCAGGGGTGTTGGGAGTGCTCCCAGTGTTATGGGCAGAGTGGGGCTTGTGTGCTTGCTGCTAAAATTGCTTTGTTTTTGAAAAGTGCTGGTGCATTGTAACTGTTGAAGAGTGTCTGAATGTCCAAGGCTGACTACTTTACACGGTCTACTCTATTGGAGAGACTCGTAACTGAATTTCTCGTTTGGTCTGTTCTTCTCATTTCCAAGATCTGTGCGACTCTTAACCTATCCCTTCATTTACTTCCTCAATTCACACCTTGCCCCTAACTTCCTTAATTTGCTTGGGTTTTCTGTGTTCTCTTGGAATTCGTTGATTTTCTGTATAATCCTCCTTTTGAATTCTTTGATATCCATTTCGGTATCTTTAGAGCCAATTGCTGGAAAGTTAGGAAGTTGAGTAAAATTGCTTTTTTTTTTTTCCTTTTAAATCAACCATGAGGCCGCTGAGGACTGACAAGGGTTTTCCTTTCCCACCCTCCGCTGAGTTGAAAGGAAGCATCTTGGTTGTGGACGGCGTGGTCTGGGTCACTTGTGCTTGTACTAAACACGGGCTGAGCTGGCTGCTTCGTCCTGCTCTGCTCTGTCATGGGTCATGTTGATGTCCCCTTTGCCCTCGCCAAAGGCCCAGGGGAGTCCTCGCTGCACCGCACAGGATCCGAGATGAGAAGGAGCCCGAATCCTGTCCTTGGGCCCCAGTCTGCCCAGGTTTTCCTACCAGGAAACGCCGAGGTTCCCATTGTCACCCCGTGTCACCCAGGTTTTTATTTCATTTCCTTTTGGCACTGGGGATTAAACTCAAAGGCATTCTACCTCTGGGCTATATTCCCAGTCCTGTTATTTTAAAACAAGTCTCAAAATAAGTTTCTGAGTGCCTCACTGAGTTGCTGAGGCTAGCCTCAACCTGTGATCCTGTCTCAGCCTCCTAAATACTGGGCTTACAGGTGTGCGCCATCATGCCTGTTTGCTACCAAATTTTTGAGAGAGATCGTTTTCTCTGGCTTTAAATGAAAATGATAAGTATGGTCTGCGCTAGTTGGCAATACATGGAAACCGCCTCCTTTTGCGGTATTTTCCTCAGATCTTGAATGCCTCAGCTTAAATTATTAATTGGAGCCACAGACTTCCAACCAACTTCTTGCCACATCACCGGTAACCCAGGGACAGCACTGTTGAAAAGTCTGACTCATGTCCTCCTGGGCCAGGGCGGGGACAGGCTCCTCCGAGTTAAAAAGAGTTCATGGGAAGCAGCCACTACCTACCGCTGTTCTGTCTCCTTCAAAGCTCTGTGATCAAAACCGTCCCTTGAACAAAATGGCTTTGTTTATCCGCTTTGTACAGTAGATTTCAGGGGGAGTGCCCTGCACAGCTAAGGAGATGGTTCCTGTTTTTATTGACAAACAGAAAAATCTAAAGCTCCACAGTAACCTCATTACACTCGAACAAGAAAGCCTCAAATTTCACGTAGCAGTTGTAGCAGGGGAGAGAATATCCCTGACTGAAGCTGGTGCTGGACCTTCACCTTGTAAAAGCTTCTGTGGGTCGCCTGGTGGATGTGGCTGGCCTGCCCTCCTGCCCACCATTCCCAACCGTTGTGCATGAATTAGCCAGCTCCCCTGTTGGAGAAACTGTTTACTGTGCTCTGCTATGTTTCTTACTTGCCCAATTATCAATCAATGCCAACTTATCAATCAATGAATATTCACTCAACTTTCACCTTTTTGGAATTTTAGATCTTACTGAATCTTTAAGATAATTATTTGAAATAATAGGAGTGCCTTGCCTGTTGGCAGCACAGCTGTAATCCCAGGACTTGGGAGTGTGAGGATGGGTCACAGGTTCAAGACCCCGGTGTACAGTAACCTTACTGAGATGCTGTTTCAAAATAAGGGCTTGAGGGCTGTAGCTCAGAAGTAGAACAGTCTGATCAATCCTCAGTAACACAGCAAAAATACGGAAGGAAAGACGAGGGCTCCCGTTTTGCAGGTGGGAATATAGAGGCACTAAGGAAGCCCCGTCTCCATTGCTGCTGGAGTACGATGGAGCTGGCTGTTTGAGAGCCCCATGCAAAGGGTGCAGGGTGTCATGGGGCTTGAAGGAAAACCCCACAGAACCAACTCTGAGAGTTGAGGCATCTTCTGAAAAAACATGGTGTCTGAGCGGATTCAGGCTGACGCCAGGTAGGGAAGAGCAGGTGCAGCACCCCAGGGGAAGAACTTGGGGGTCAGTGTATTCGAGCTGCTGGCCGAGGGGCTGGCCGGGTGCTTTTCGGCCATACTGCCCTGAGACATGGTGAGCCACTGAAGGTTGTGTGGTGGTCTGGGGGAACGTGCTGGCGACCGAGGGCAGAGACGAGCGTGGCTTGAGAGGGGCTTTTGGAAGGTGCACTCTGCAGACCAGGGGTCGCATGTGGGCAGGGAGGAGGCCGGCGCAGGGCTGGGGACAGGAGCCTAAGCTGTCATGGCGTGACTTGGAAACGTTGACTGTGTGTGTGTGGGGGGGCGGTCTTGGTATCATGGATAAAGGTTTGAGTTGTCGGCATACGGAGGGCACAAGAAATTCTAGGATTGCTCCTGGAGGGGGGCGGGTACGGAAGAAAGAAGCCTTGCAAACTGTGGGCGTTTCATAGAAGACCTGAGGAGGAGCCAGCCAGGAGACCAGCAGAGTACGGGGGTCCCTGTGTTAGCTTGTGTGGGTGATAACGTCAGCTTCCTCCTCCGGGGCTCTTTGGTTTGTCGCTTTAGAGGGATGGATAGAGCCTAATCAAGATGCCAGCCGGGTGCCAGGCATGGCTCTCGGGCTGGGGGCAATGGCAGTGATGCAGGAGACCAGAGCCTGCGCAGATAGACATTTCCCTGTAGCCCCATGATCGGGGATCGTTGTTCTCCTTTAAGGGGCATCGTGGACTCGCAATGAGGGGTTCTGTGAGGACTTAATCTCTCGGAGCACTCTGCTGAGCCGCTGCAGTGTTCTGTGCAAAGCACCTTACCTAAGCTACAGGGATCAGCTTTTCAGGGGGAACTCACGTGAGCTGTTCCCCCAGAGGCCTGGGGGAGAATGATTAAGAAACTGACTGGGGCTGATACCATTGTGAACTTCCCACCAGGAAAAGACTTCACTCCCCTTCAACCTCCGAAGTTGCCTCCTGTGTTATAAAATCCCAAAGAGAAGAATCTTACTTTCTGCGTTCTCATGTCCAAAAATAGGCATCTTTGGTACCACCGCAGCGTTTAATTCAAGACCGGCGTCTGAGAACTAATTGACATGGCCAGATCCACCACAAACTGGTCTAAAAATACGATTGAATTTCTATTTCCGTTTAGAACCATTACCACTTCATAATAGCCCACTTATCAGAAGGTCTCCTGCCCCTGAGGTTAGTGGTATACTGCATGAGGTAAATGTGAGTGGATTATTTGTAGCCACTTAGTGATAACTATGCAAGAAGCCAGGCCGGTGCTCCTGGTCCCTGGTGGTCCCGGCAGCGAGGTGTCCAGTGGGATCCTACAGCTGCGCTGCCATGGCCCCAGGGAGGGTAATGCTGGGGTCACCCAGTCCCTTCTGACCCCCCGACATGTCGGTATTAGAGCTGATGGGATACTGGTGTGGAAAAAGAGCATTTTTACTACGGTTGTACTCATCTTGTCATTCTGGTATAATTCTAGCCATTTTTTTCCCTTGAATGGGGCTCCTAATTTGTGCATTTTTGTGGTTTTCAATTCCTTTGCTACAGCTGCAGGCCTGATAAGAGGCTCAATTACACCCATAATACGGGTCTTCAAGTCTTGCTTGATGTCTTAGGGAAAACATTGTTTTTTTTAAAGACAATCTCGCTTTTAAATACCACACATTCCTCCGATTCTGTCCTGCCTTTTACAAATCACTGCCGAGAGCCTTAGTGTGAGGTCCGAGCCTCTCTCCAGCTCCCGAGTTCCTTCATCCCCCCTGAGCTGTCTGCCTGTGCCTGCTGCCCCCAGCCCTCCTTGCAGAGGGGCCGGGGCTCACCCTATTTCCTCTCTGAGGCCTCAGCCTCCCTCGGTTCAAGTGCTCCCGGAGGGCTGCTAACTATGTCTGAATTTTACCAAAGAGCAAAAGCCACAGAACTTCATGAAAGGCCAGAGTAACTGGAAAAACTCTGGGTGATGCCCTTGCTACTAAACGTGAACTTTGACAGCTGCCTTCATCTAGAGATCTGTGTTCGTGGATCATCATCCTGTGGCATAGATTCCCAAAATTGGGATCACGGGGTGTGGTAACAGCCTTGGATGCTACTGGGGGGGGGGGGCATTAAATAAAAAGAGGGGGATGGGGCACCAAGTAACATTTTTTTCTGTAAAGGGGGTGGTAAACCAGTGTGTTTGGGATTCTGCCTCCTTGGGTAAGCCCTGTGTTTTCTCCTCACCCCCAGGTGGCCAAGCTCAGGGTTGGGGAAGTTTCCATGAAGGACGGATGCTGGTGTTGCTGGGAAGGCCTCCAGGCCTGCTCAGAGTCTAGGGATGGGGTTGGATGACTCTTACCTTTGATGCATTTTTTTTTTTTTTTAACCACACCAACTTTGGCAGTGAGTTCATTTTTAACCATCCGTGTAGGATAGAAGCCCTGGGTCCTTAGACTCGGTGGGATGAGTCAGCTTGGGAGGACAGTACCCACCAGGTAATGGCACAGCGAGGGTCCGTTTTGAGCTGCACCTTTATTTCAGTAGACTTAAAAGTGCTGTGGCATTATTGTGAGGACTCTGCATTTGCCAGTGTTAAAATCATAACCAATGTGTATATATAATGTGTGTGTGTATATACATGCACACAACTCCACATACACATGCACACCCTGGTACTTGCATGCACACACCTTCACCCCTGCACCTGCACGCACACATTTGCAAACCACAGATGAGGAATAGGAGTCGAAGCGTGGCTGTTGAAGGCTGTAGGAGCTTGTCAATCCACATAGCTTCGTCCTTAACCGGGACGTAATGCCGAGGTGCCCATGAATCGGGCCTCTGGTTACTTGGTTTCCACACGCCATCGTGCTTTGGAGTGGTGTCGTTCATAAGCTGCATCGGGAGCCCCAGGAAGCCACTTGAAAGCCCGCCCTGCACACAGCTGCTTTGCCCAGCTCGGGAGACACGCTGCAGTCTCCTTGCTTGGGAATGGGCCTTGCCTGACCAGGGACGCCGCTGGGATGCTCGGGGCGGAGTGTGGTCTCATTGCTTCTGTCCAGTCGCAAGGTATGCCTGCGGCCAGGTGTGGGGGTGGGAAGCCCTCTTCAGGGAAGAATGGCCATTGAATATTCTTGGCAACTTGCTATTGCAAGAAAAAAATGGAAAAAAATGCCTTTTGACTAGTATCCTGCAAAGTATGAATGCTAATCCACATTTACCTGCTTTTATCTAATGAATGTGTTTCTGCAGAACTGTTTTAATGATTAGAATATATTCTATGAGGACATACTATTGAAGCATTTCACATTGTAAAGGATTACTGCCCACTGTATTTGATAGCTTACCTAGTAGTTCTCAACATCTACCATGTACTAGAAACTGCTGATGAAATGGTCAGAAAGATGGCAAGGTTCTGGCCTCACAGAAAGATGGCAAGGTCCTGGCCTCAAAGGGGTGCATGGAGAGATGTGGGGCCTCTGTAAGGTGCAGGAGCCCAGCGCCCGGGCAGTGCAGAGCACTGCAGGAATGTGTCGCAGGGCTGCCCCGTCAGATGGAGCGGTAAAGATGGTCAGCCTGGCCCAGCACTTGATGGCCGATAGGGAAGGGCATTTCAAAGTGGCCTGGAGCACGGGCTGTGTTGAAGACCTGGGAGACATCTGGCGTGGCGTGATCCAAGGCATGGGGTAGAAAACATGGGGCGAGGGGAGACAAACTGAGGCGGAGCCGCACAGACTGGCCACAGCGAGCAGAATCTCAAGGGGAGAGAGGGGGAAGGGCGTGGAGTAGAAGTCACTGGGGCTGGAAGAGGGGCTCTCCGGTGGGTCAGATGCAGCCCGCATGTTTGGGGTGGAGTTAGCCCACCACAAAATGATTGTCTGAGGGACTCGAGACTAGCACAAAGGATGGGTCCTAGACTGAAAACTCAACAGCTGTCCACTTGAGCTAGTATTCTTATCACCAAAAAAACCCCAAACTGAATATAATGATTTCTTAGGGAAAGGGTTTCCTGTGGGTTTGCCATAGTTCTTGCCTTTTGTAACAAATTTAATAAAGCTCAACCCAAATCCATTCATCTTAAATTGTCTATTAGCTTTAAAAGAATCCCTAGTTTTTGGTTACAGATCAGTGGCTTCTCTCTTGGGAAATACAGGGAATAAACATCACATGTTTTTGTCTGTTAAGCATTCATAAAGTTAAAATGTAAAGGAACATAAAAGTTTACGTTTTGAGTCTGAGCCCAGTAAGTTCTGATTGCTTCATGTCGGGTTTTTTTTTTGTTTTTTTTTTTGTGTGTGTGGCAGTACTAGGGATTGGACCCAGGAGCATTCTACCTCCGAGCTATACCCTCAGCCCTAGTTTATATTCTTTATTTTGAAACAGGGTCTCACAAGTTGAGGAGGGCCTCACTAGCTGAGGCTGTGAACCCAGCTCCTCCTGTCTCAGCCTCTGGGATTACAAGCATGTGCCCGTACACCCAACTTCATGGTCAGTTTTTACAGGACATTATTGTTCAGTGTCTTGTTCTTGCTGGTCCTGATTTTTTTTTCTTTTGTAGTACTTGGATTTCATGTTTGTTACATCACTTTTAGTTAGGAACTGGTGGTTTCTGCTGCTGCCAAGGGTAATCGGTCTATTCAAGTTTTCCATTCTTGTCTCCATTTTGGGAATTTGTGTTTCACGAGAAAAGTATTAGTTTCTTCTGAGTTTTCAAATTTGTTGCCATACGGCTTCTTACTTTTATACTTGTTTAAGTGCTGGTGTCTCCTTTCTCACCTTGAAACTTGCATATTATTCTTTGGGGGACTTGGGAAGGAATGTGCCTGTTCCTTTGCTCTTCTCAAACTGTAGCTTCTTGATTTGTTTGTGCGTTCGTTCTTTTCTGTCACATTGGTTCCATGGTTCCTCTGGTACATCTTGTTTTTCTCTATGTAATTGAAGTAGCGAGCACTTTGTTCCTGTTTACGTTTCTAGAAACAACGCTGTTGAGTAGTTTGGACTTGAGAGCTGGGTAGAACGGTATTCTTCTGTACCGGAATCATCTACAAATCAATATTATGTAACCGAAAATGAGTTTCATAGTAACGCCTCTAGGGAATTCATGGAGCTCTGTACTAACAGTGGGAAGGGGTTTTTAAGCTTTTAAAATTTGTTTTGTTCCATGAGCAGCAATTTACCAATAGAATCGATGGGTTTCCCTGAGCACTACCATTCTCTACAGAACCAAATAGATTTCAGAAGTCAAGGAGGAGAAATTGTTTTCTTTTTTGTATCTCTGTCACTTTTTTTCAGTTTCCAGGGGCAGGTTTGATAAAAGCCTAAGACTTGTGGGAGAGAACCATAATTCAGTAGTCCTCGGTCCTTTAATCATAATTTTAAGTGGAACAGGGAAGAGGCAGCCGCGTATCCGTGGTTCTGAGAACCGTGGGGCCGTGTGTCTATGCTGTGCCTCTGTTCATTTTTCTCTTGTTTGCCACATCTTAAAATATCATATCCTCCGTTATGAAACAGCTCTGGGGTAAATAGCATGCTGTCATGCCCACACTGATAATTTTTTTTTTTTCCACAGTGGAGGGGAAAGCAACGGTTGTCATAGGATAATATCTGCTGTTCTGGGAGCCCGCCACGTGTCTCGGCATCAAGAGCCTCTTTAGGAAGGCGCTTGCACCATTTAGCTGGGTAGGATTTTAACGTTTCCACCCGAATTGCTGCTTACGCTCTTGGGAAGGACAAGGGAGGTCGGCTTTGCTGCTCCTTTCTTGCCGTTGTGATTTTCAGAAGACAGAGTTGTTCTTTGTGGTTGTATCATCACACAAGATGGTTCGTCATGACTTGGGAAAACACGTAGTACGTGGGACTCGTACCTGAATGGAGGTAGACTAAAGGAGCAGAAAACCACTAGGGTAAAGAGAAGAATTGCCCAGGTTCGAGTTTCCACCTTGTGCACAGGTCAGTGGCGGTGTCTGGGTACTCACCTGCGCCCAGGTCAGTGGCGGTGTCTTGGAGCGCCCACCTGCCTACAGGTCAGTGGTGTCTCTGGGTGCCCATATCTTATCCTGTGCATTTGACAAATTGCTTATGGCAGAGTGAGCTAAAAAAATTGTACTTTCATGACATATCCTTGAGGGGGAACCCCTTCCCGCTCCCGAGAGAGCTCTGTGAGGTCGGATTTGATGACCAACGCTCTTGTTAACGCCTGGTATTGACCCTTCTGTTACTGGAAATTTTAGCTACTTTGAAAGCGATAGTGCTCAGTGCATCACCTACGTGGCTGGTGTTACTCTTGGAGCTAATAGACTGTTGCATGAATTTTACCCCCTTTAAGCCAGGGTGCAGAAAGTTAACATTGGTGTGACGTCAGCTTATGCGGGGGATTCTTCATTTGGATGTAGACACGGCTGCTTGGGGGGGGGAGGGGCGGGGAGCTGTTCTAGGATAGTTTTTTGAAGCATGTGCTGCTTAGTTCTACGCCTGAGGTCTAGCCAGCTTTTGGAGGATCGGGTGGTCCAGAAAGGAGGAAAGGGTATGGACAGCACCGCACAAACTCCAGACTTGACAATAGTTGGAACTGACGTGAGCAGGAATGAAACCAGACCCTTGTAGGCCAGATTGACCTGGAACTATCTCAGTGGCTAATGGCTCTTCCCTGTCTCAATTTAGGTGAAGGAAATACTCCAGGTCAGATGTCTTGAACACCGTTGGAGAGAACGGAGGCGACCCAGCGATTGCCATGACCGAGAAGCAAGTTGGCCTTGGCGCACCTGGGCTCTGAGCATGCTTGGTTTTGGTGGCAAAGAAAAAATACCGCTGTAGACCACGCCGTGACCTGCGCGGATTCTAGGGCTGCAAGCGACCATGGCGTGGAGGACCCGCCAGCCTCTCTGGTGACGCTCCGCTTCTGGCTTTGGTGGAATGAGCAACCCAAGGCTGTCGCAAGCAGGGAATCGCCAGCTCGGCCGAAGCTCCTCTGAGTACCTGGGCCTTCCCAGAATCATGCAGTCCGATGATTATTTTGCTCGAAAATTTAAAGCCATGAATGGTAACCTGGTACCCACCGCTGCTTTAAACGCCTCGAATCCCAGCGAGGGCGGTGGCGGCCCGGCCAACGGTACCCCAGCTGTCCCCAAAATGGGTGTACGAGCCAGGGTGTCCGAGTGGCCTCCTAAGAAGGACTGCTCCAAGGACCTGTCCTGCAAGGCGCTGTGGGAAAGCCGGTCCCAGACCAGCTACGAAAGCGTGACGTCCATCCTGCAGAATGGACAGGACGGTCAGGGCGACGGCCAGCAGGAGGGTCAGCTGGATCTGGACTTCGTCGAGGCCAAGTACACCATCGGAGACATCTTCGTTCACTCTCCCCAAAGAGGGATCCACCCCATACGGCAGAGGAGCAACAGCGATGTCACCATCAGCGACATCGACGCCGAGGACGTCTTGGACCAACACGCCATCAACCCCAACACCGGGGCCGCCTTGCACAGGGAGTACGGCAGTACGTCCTCCATTGACAGGCAGGGCTTGTCGGGAGAGAACTTCTTCGCCATGCTCCGGGGGTACCGCGTGGAGAACTACGACCCCAAAGCAGTGGTCCCTCTGGGGTTCCCCGAGTTTTTTCCCTGCGACCCCGCAATCTCGCCCAGCCTGCAGGCGGCGGCCCAGATTTCTAGGGGGGAATTCGTCCGCATCTCAGGACTGGACTTCGTGGACGGCGCCCTCCTGATGGGGAGGGACAGGGACAAGCCTTTCAAGCGCAGGTTGAAATCGGAGTCGGTAGAGACGTCCCTCTTCCGGAAGCTGCGAACGGTCAAAAGCGAGCACGAGACCTTCAAGTTCGTGTCCGACCTGGAGGAGAGCCGCCCGGACAGGGGCGTCCGGCCCTGGAACTGCCAGCGCTGCTTTGCCCACTACGACGTCCAGAGCATCCTGTTCAACATCAACGAGGCTATGGCCACCAGAGCCAGCGTGGGCAAGAGGAAGAACATCACCACCGGCGCCTCGGCTGCCTCCCAGACCCCCGCGCCCGCGGGCCAGGCGGCTGGCTGCGAGTCGCCCCTGGGAAGCAAGGAGGACCTCAACTCCAAGGAGAGCGTGGACGCAGACGAGGGAGACGGCAAGAGCAACGACCTGGTCCTCAGCTGCCCGTACTTCAGGAACGAGACCGGCGGCGAGGGTGACCGGCGCATCGCGCTGTCCCGGGCCAGCTCCTCGACCCTCGGAGGAGGCGGCGCCGGCGAGAGCTGCTCCTTCGAGTCCTCCCTCAGCTCCCACTGCACCAACGCGGGCGTCTCGGTCCTGGAGGTGCCTCGGGAGAACCAGCCCGTCCACAGGGAGAAGGTGAAGCGCTACATCATCGAGCACATCGACCTGGGAGCCTACTACTACCGCAAGTTCTTCTACGGCAGAGGTAAGCGGCGCGCTCCCGGGGCGCCAGGACGGTGGCGTCTCCAGAGCCCCGGCTTCTGCCTCTGCCCGTCCTTAGCCCTGCTGTGGAAAAAGCCTCTGCCTCTCTCTCTCTCTGCCTCTCTCTCTGCCTCTGCCTCTCTCTATGCCTCTGCCTCTCTCTCTCTATGCCTCTCTCTCTCT